>JACCPG010000624.1:20970-31982 GCA_016069955.1 Drepana arcuata
CCCCCTCCCTTTTACTAGCCGCCGAGCCCAGCGCGCCCGCCTGCACAACAACCACATCTACATCTGTACCCCCTCCCTTTTACTAGCCGCCGAGCCCAGCGCGCCCGCCTGCACAACAACCACATCTACATCTGTAATCCCCCCCCCCCTTTTACTATCCTATGTGTATAATCAAACAGCTAATAACAAACAGCTAATAATCTATATTTGTATCCATCCTCATAATAAAATATTATGAGGATACAAGGACGGGAACGTCAAGAGTACTCGAAACCGACGAGCATGTATGAAGAGAATGATGAATGTGGACGAAGCAAAAGAGGTATGTAAGTCTAAAGAGAACTGGCGCTCTATGCTCTCTGCCTACCCCGCTAGGGGTGATATGTATGTATGTATGGATACTTCTCCTCATGCCTTCCCATAAGGGTCCCCGAAGGGATAGGCAGATATGATTGAAATTCCATAAATAAATGTAGATAAAATTATACTAATGAATCTTACGTATTCGGCAGCAGCCTCTAGTGGCGGCACGGGCTGTTGTTCGACTTCATGCCGCTGGTAGTTGTCGCGGACGTTCTCCGCGAACTGCTCCGGGCTCAGACCGAACTTCTTCACCAAGGGTTCTGGAACAAACATCATTATTCCAACCAACTTCTAACAACTTACAATGTACATACAAAAATTTAGGAGACATCACAACATAATGACCTCAAAAAGTCCGGTTGCCAACTGGAGCAATACTTCTTAATCTTATACAAGATTACAAGCGAAATCCTAGTAATATTATAAATGCGAAAGTTTTTGAGGATGTTTGCTACAAAGCTTTGGAATGGAATTGTATGAAATTTTGCATTTTTAGCGCCTTTGGTATCGCAATAGGTGGATAGTATTCTTTTTTCCCCAATTATCTGGTAGTGAGGTATATATTAATTATCAAGGTTGTTACTAATGATACCTTAACCAGTTCCCGAAGGCATAGTCTATATTTTACTCTATAATTATCTTTGTCACTACTGAGACAGGTTCTAAGCCTATTCACATGGGTCCCCGAAGGGGTATTATTATTATTATATATTATTATTATGTTATGTAATTATATGGCAGAATACTTGATCTAGTTAATCACGCACAAAACATACCAATCCCAGCCTTCCTACACAGCTCATAAGGACCAGACCGCACTGCATACTTCACTTCGGTCGTTTCTTCTTCATCGGGCTCGGCCGCTTCAACTGCGGCGGCCGCTTCTTCTGCATCTTCTCCATTTTTCTCCGCAAATTCACGTGCTTGTCGTCTATAGTGTCAATAAGGTATATTCATGTTTTAAAAGATATTTGGGTACAAGACATTAAGTAACTTTACTTTTTATAACTTTTTTTTTATTCAATAAAAAAATACAGTTTAATATCTGGCTCCCAAGCTAGGCAGCGCCTGTCCCGTGGGGGTGAGGAATTATATTGAAGAATGCTAGCAACGCCAAGACTGCAAGTTCGAACTGCAACCTTAGCAATGAATTTTAGTGAACTTAACTACGATTTAAAAACAGCTTGAGCTTTACGGTGAATAAAAGCAATGAGGTAACATGCATACGCTTCGGCAGAAACTCAAAAGACGTATTAATAATCGTGCTTGAGTAACGGCGATGGACTCACCACCCACGTCATATGGTAGTCAGTTGGTAAGAGTTGGTGCTGTTACACCCGTGCCTACCCCTTTGGGGACTCTTGTGGGGTGAAAATATACGATGAAGCAGAATATCTACTCAAGAACATACTTCTTTTCTTCCAGCTCCCTCTTCTTCTCCTTGGATCGCTGCAGCCTCTGCATCTCCGGCAATTCAGTTGAGTAATACAGGAGGAAATGCGTATGAACGTCGCGCAACTCTTCCGGGGTCTGCACGTTCTTCAATCTACACAAAGAAGATACATAATATACTACCTGTCCCGCCCAGCTTCGCCCGAGTGAAAAAAACACTTGCTTCCATAGGAGAAAAACGTGTTTTTTCTTTATTTAAAGCCCCCGCGTTCCACCTTACAGGTGGAGTTTCATAAAATCCGAGTTCTTAGCTGAACTCTACACCGCGTAAGGAATACTCCTACCAAATTTCAAGTCAATCGGCCTCATAGTTCCTGAGATTTCGTGATGAGTGAGTTCACAAATGGGATCTCCTATATATATAGATACATAGATTTTAAAGAAAGGCAATCAAATGACATTTGAGTTGAATGATTGGAGCTTTTGGTTTGAATTCATGCAGAACTGTTTAATGTTGTGCATTGATATATTTGACGACTTTGACTCGCGAGCAGTCGGTGCTTTGCACAGGTTAGGTCGCAGTTTCGTTCCCTTAACCCACTTATTTACGTGACTCAGCATATGATGTTGCTATGATGTATGTATACCATTTATTAGTTCCCATAGTACAAGCTATGCTTAATTTGGATTTGTTAATTGCGTTTGTCAAGATTAAGTTATATTAATGAAATACCATAAAATATAGGCCACCATATAAGATGGCTTTTATGGCTTCTTTAGGAATATCTAAGAAGGAAAGGTAGAGGGGAAGAGAGGAAGACCAAGATTTACATACATGATCGAATGACGAACATAGTGGTCAAAAAGGGTGAACTGGATGTGTAAATGTAAGGGACTGCATCAGAGACAAGAGCCAAACTCTTAAATTTAAGCTGATGATGATGATACCATAAAAGACCTTAAAGGTTATTAAATTAGATCGATATTCAATTGGACATCAGAAAGTAAAGAATGTTTATATTGATACTTTCAGCTGGTATATATAGGATGTTGTACCTTTCAATGTCCTCATCTTTAATGAGCCTCATGTTCTCCGGGATGGGAGCGTCTGGGTCCTTCATGATCTTGTCCAGCTGGAACTCTCGCATGTTCTCTATCAACTTGAGAAGGTTCTCCTTGCGTTGCTTTAGTTGGCACCACTGCACAAATGCCAATTAGAAATGAGTATTCTTATATACCTTTTTTATTTTATAACTTTTCAATCTGTACCTACCCTCCTGCCATTTCTACCCCCACCCTACCGCCCGCGGTGAGAGTTTAATTGAAACTTACTTTAGTATTTACTCTCGGAATATATGTATTTCAAGATAACCATGAGATATTTCAGCGGGAAAATTATTACTCTTAGCACTAAAGAACACGAGGTTTTTTTTTTATATCAGAATAAAGATGTAAAGTTAAAAGTGAGTAAATTAAATTTGATGAGATTTTGTTGGAAACTTCCTCATTGCATGTTTAACTCATGATATTAGTAGATGTTCTCTTATATTACGTATTTTGATGTATGTTTCAAAGCGTGCTATAACTCACCTTAGCGTCATATTTGTAGACCTTCCAGAGGTCGTTGATGGTAAGCTCGGGCTGCACGTACTCCTTGCGGTAGAACGCTATGAACGGCACCTCCAGGGTCTGGTTGCGCATGAAATCCAGCGCCTGGCGGATCTTGGTTATAGTGCTGGAGCCCCTGCACGACACGTGACAAATGGCATTATAATTATTTATAGTCACGCCATCTCACAAGGAAACGCATACTGGGAAGAAATATTTTAGTTGCTAACATGACAGATGGCGAATACATCGCCGTTACTCACATTTATAACATTAGTAGAATGCGTGAGTAACATACCTGCGTGACCTCTCCCTAGATTCTTGCGAGTCGGCCTTGGAGACGGAGCCCTTCAAGAAGGCCTGCTTGTAGATCCACTCGGCCTCATCCTCCAGCTCAGAGCTGCCCTCCTCCACGGGCGTGATGGGCACTTCGCGGATCTGCATGCGCTCTGGCACGTCCGTTTTGCGGATCTAGCAGATATTTCAGGATAAGTAAAATAAATCTTAATATATATACAGTAAGGAAACACATATCTCTTTGGACATTTTTTTTCTCCTTACTCCTAAACGGCTGGATCTATTCGGATGAAATTTTGTTTGTATATTTTACTTTTGTTTTCACTTTTGCCTCAGATTTATTGGATTTTTTTATCATAGCTATATTGTATGTTTGGCATATAGAGAGGAAACAATGATAATCATATTAAATTAGAGTGTTAAAAGGAGATGCAACAAAAAGCTATTTTAAGCTAAACCTTGAATGAAAATGCTTTGGATTCTTAGTAAAATTATCTAATATTGGGTAAATTGGACATACCTCATTGTCTAAGTCAGTGAAGTGGCTTCTTTTCAACTCGCTAGGTTCATATATTTCAAAGATTGATTTCTTGCTTGGTCTTTTAGCTTTGCCCTTCTTCGTTCGTCTCCTTTCGCCTACAAAATAACATCTTATTGTTGAAAACCATGAAAATTAATTAGTTAAGAATTTTTGTTCGTTTTGTTCTCGAAGGGGTAGGTAAAGGTGTGTAGGAAGTACCCATCCCACCCTCTTTTCAATTGACTTTTAGTGTCAACGTGACAGATACATACGTCCTTTATGTCGATTAGAAGACATGCATTAAATATCGTCTCAATGTCTTACTTCACCGTAAAGCACGCTATGTGACTAATCACTGAACTTACGTTAAGAAAAAGTTATTGAATGTATCAATGACTTTTACTAAACGTAATGCAATCTCTGTGTTGCAGGCAAATACTCGAACCACTCGGCCATCACAGTTCTATTGCTTATACCCACTATAACAATGACTAAGACCGCTTGACTAACATATTTTATGAATCTGTATAAGTATGTATCATAAAACATAGTAACAACTGTGTGAATTGAAGCTGGTAACTCACCTTCCTCATCATCATCTTCAATATATTCATCGAGATCTTCGTCTTCTTCATCTTCATAATCCTCTTCACCATATTTCTCAAACTCGTCATAGTCAAAATCTACACCAAATATATCTTGACCTTCTTGGAGAGACCTACAAGACAACATTACAATCACATCTTACTTTAAGAGTTCTTTGTTTACACCTGCAGGGAGCAAGTGTTAACAGAGGTATAGCATCACCTTCTTATTGCTATTGATACCAGCGTAATAAATAGTGAATCCGTCGCCCAAAGACTGTTTCCCATGACATGACTTAACATTCTCTGCTTAGTCTTGTAATTAAGTTACACTATGACATCTAGATGATGCAAATAGATACAAAGGACATTCATACACATCCATAATTAAGTAGATATCTGTGTCTATTACTTGAATATCTACCCCAGTTGATATTGAACATGGAAGCTCAGCTTTGCAGCCAGGACAGCTCTGACAATAGACCACATGGCATTTTAACTGGGTATCTGGTCAGGTTATTGAACTTACGCATCAGTAAATATAGGTTTACGTCTCTTCCTCCTGTCAGCAATGGGTCTGCCATCATCATCCACAATAAAGTCATCAGCATCAGACTCCATGTCTTCATTATCGTCATCATACTCTGCCTCTCTAGGTGCAGCTGTGTCTGAACGATTCTCATCTTCCTGTTTGGAGTAAAGAAAAGAAGATAATGATTCAATTACTTTGCATTGAAGTTAGCTGTGAACAGTTGAATACATCACAAAAATGAATTAATTATCTGTTTCTAAGGACAGTGCAGGCGAGAGTGGTCTGATGGAGGTACCTTACAGAAAAGGCAACAAAACTGCATTGCTTCTGAGAAGTGCTTTGTTACTGCTGACAGTTGTAATGTTGAACTCATCAGCCATCTGTGGCTGTGGTGCCAAAATTAGATCATTGCATCCATTATTAGTACATAAATTAAGCAACAGACATGTATCCAGTTTACCATAATTTCAGTTACCACATTTTAGGAAAGGAAATTATCCTGCATGTATTCATTGATGGAAAACTACATTTGATCTATAATCTGTTCCTTACATCATCTGAGCCAGGTACAAAGAGCTTCTCTGCAATAACTTCCCTTTCCAGTTCTGGATCATCAGGCCCATCATTATCACTATCATCATCCTCCAAGCGACGTAGACGTTTAAACTTGTTCTGTCAAATGTAAAAAAAAAACATATATGGAGGTATTTTATAAAATCTTAAATTTACATATCCAATAACAATATTCTGACTAGTATTCAGGTACACTGTGTCTAGGTGTCTAGTACTATGTAAAATAATAATAATATATCATCACGCCTTCCCACATATATATACAGTACTATATATATATATATATGTGTGTGTGTGTGTGTATATAAATATGCTGTTTTATGGTCATACAAAAGTATTCAAATACTTTAAAGTACTTTATATCATGATAATTATACCATGTTATGATCATCTTCCTTCTTATTTTCAGTAACAGTACACACACACATAATATCACATGGAGCCCCTAAAGGGGTAGGCAGGCTCCCCTAAGGGGGAGATAATAGTAACATTAAAATGTATAGTACCTATATACAAATAAATATTATTGGAGTGTCTGTTTGTAATATTAAAATAACTGCTTTTTGCTAAATGCACATGGACATATACACTGTACATATAGCAAAATATTTTTATTTCTTATTTTTGTCCATCTGTCTGTCGGTCTGTTTGTTCCGGCTAATCTCTGAAACGGCTAGTAGATAGCTGATGTAAAAAGAAGTAACTTAGGCTACATTTGTTTTCAAACCTAAACAATAACTTCTTTGTTAATTTCCACACGTACGAAATTGCGGACACAGCTAGTTTATATATATTACATAATTACTACTATATTACCCTGGCAACTTTAACACCAAGATTCTCCTCAATGAGATCATAATCTTCATCTTCCAATCTGTCATCAAGTTCATCATCACTTTTTTTTCTTTTCTTTGGTCCTACATCTGAGTCCTCTCCATCACTAGCTGATTCTATCACTGAATCATCTATTAAGTCTTTTAGCTCCTCGCGGAGGCGCTCTTCATCATCTAAAAGAATAAGATTATATTATTAAACATATAAAACAGCATGTCAGCCAGAAAAATGTGTTTCTAAACTTTGTCTTTTGTATTTCTAAAGTTATGAATATAGCTGAGAATGAGAAGATATTATACATTTTAATGCTAATGAATTTCTAAAATTACTTCAAGATTAAACAAGTATTTCTCAGCACCAAAACTTAGAGACACACAAATATGTGAGGTTATAATATATATATATGTGCTTAAATATATATAAATTTATTAAATAGGTTGATAATACAAGTATTATTAATAAACTCATTACAAACACGAACATGCAACAATAGGATTTCGTGGACTTAGGGACTTACATTGAGTACATAAAATTGCACATTTTAATATTGACATTTGAATGAATAAGATGTTATCATTTAGACGCCAGTAAATTTACATTACTTATAATTACAGAGTTTAAGCAATGCCGTTTTTAAAAGGGGTTATCTCGAGACAAACGAAGGAGAAAGTTCTATAGCTATTTGACAAACCTTCATCGTCATCCTCGTCGTCGCTCTGCACTGCAGCCTTGCGTCTTCTATCCTGTGTTTTCTTGCGCTCTGCAGGCTTATCCTCGTCTTCTGACTCCACCTACACATGCCAAAGATAATAATCCTGCTTCATTTACTGAAATAATTCGGTTTCCACGCAATCAAAGTAGAACTTGGCTTATGTATATGTACGACACTAACCTCGCTCTCCTCTGCCTCGGACTCCAGGAAATCGGCCATTGTCACTATTTGTCACTTACAATTACTAGACTGAAAGGAAATATACACTAAATTATAATTAAAACGGTAACAATCTTAAGTTACTCTATATTAAAAACTGAAAATAATAAGTCGCTTGACTTTAGTGACTGACACGAAAATATGAAAGGAAAATAAATAGTAACACTACGCTAACGAACTACACATCGACACATGGATATCGATGAAGTTAAATTTGTGTTTTTGGTAATGACTTGAAACTGAAGATTTTGAAATTTTTACGCATTATTGAAATGAAACATAAAAAAATTACATTGTGTAGGGTTTCAGGTTTTTCTAATTTTTCCATAAATTGGTTAATTTTGTAGTATTTCATAATACTATTAGCTGAACTAATGTAAACTAAGAACGAGTTAGTACCCACATAATTACAGCCAGCGTACCAGCGTAATTAGGAACGACATCAATATGCATTTTAGAAATGGTTTCTATTCGATAATAAAATTGTGTTTTCTTTCAACAATTTAGGTAGAATGTAAGTGGTTAGATGTCTGAACAATAATTATGTAGTACGACCAAAGTATAAAAACTAATATATTAAGCACTAGTAATTATTAAAGATATTAATACAATATTAAACGACGATGTTATGGTCCTCGATACTATTACATCACTAATACTGTTATTGAATTGGTTGGATAGCTTGAGTTGTGATTATTATGGCACCATTGTACGGTTGGTACGCGGCTACCATAACCTTGCCATCAAATAAATTATTCTAAAATGTATAATTTGTGTACTTTGTACACTTTGGTTACATTGCGAAATATATGTTAATATACAGCTCACATGAAAGGCGCATTTAACTATATTATCTAAGAATATACGACATAGAAGTAGATATTAAATAATATAATCTGCAGACGTCCCACAGAGAACTTTCAATAGTAAATTTATTTAGTGAGAACCATAGATTAGAGAATTGTGTGTTTAATCTGTCTGGATGTCATTTCGAGCAGTTTCGAGATATCTTTAGCTCGCATTTGTTTATCTTACCTATCAAAAACATTAGGTCATGAACACTGGAGTTTGTAAAGAAAAGAACTTATAATATATATTCCAATGAAGTAGCTGAGCTGGTGCCTATTACGTTTTTAATTCAATATGAGTAGTGCAAAACCTATTGTGAAGAAAGTGGTACACGCTGGACAGAAGTATGTTCCAATAGCTGACGGGAGTAAGGTATTTATTTTAGAATAATTTTCTTATTTTTATCCATTTATAAATATATTGTCAGATATATGCCATGTTAAAGGGCATTCAAAGATTTCTTTATGATATACAGGTACATTTTCATTTCCAAACATGGAAATTAGGAAAGGAAAGAGTCCTTATCGACGATAGCAGGAAGATTGGCAAAAAAGAGCCCATGGTGTTGGTACTAGGGCATAAATTTAAACTGGAAGTTTGGGAGTCTATAGTGAGACTGATGGCAGTAGGAGAAGTGGCCAGCTTTGAAGTCCAAAAACAGGTTAGTTCTACCTTACTACTTTGTATCTAACTCTTGATGGGATTTCACTTTGATGTAACATAATAGTAAAAAACATAAAAAGTGTTAAAAAAAATATAATGATAATAATTGAATATGATTATATATCTGTTAACCATTAAAAAATGTCCCATTCAATCCATACAAATCACAATTTTTGACATATAAACGTAACATGTCATTGAAGTAATAAATTTCAAAATGGTTCTCCTTATTAGGCCTATGATAAGATTCTTATATCTTCCACAGTTGGTTTACAGTTATCCATTTGTGTCAAAGACTCTGAGAGAACTGGGTCAGGATCAGCACAAGATCAAGCATAGCTGCACCATGACTCTCCAAACAGAGGGTATTGGATACAAGGACTTAGATGACCTCATTAGCAACCCTTGCGATTTGGAGTTTGTTATAGGTATACTATGCTTACATCTTCATACATACTAGATGTCATTCATACCTCATTCCATACCTTTGCATACCTGTCAGCTACTTAATACCTTGGTTGTAATACAACTCATATTTATAGTTGTACTGACTGTGGCTTCATCCAATCATATTAAAATAATGAAGGGACTCATTAATGTAGATGAAGTGAAAGAGGTATGTAAGTCTAGAGAGAACTTGCACTCTATACTCTCTGCCTACCCAGTCAGGGACTCTGCATGATGATTAAAATAATGGGTAAAATATACTATCCATGTGATATTGGTTAATTTTTAATGTTTTTTTTTTATTGAAAAGTAGGTATCTCATATTAATTCCTACATACTAAGTTTTAAAACTTTACCTCTTTATAATAAAATATGGATTGAGTACCAATAGAAAGCCTAATTTGCTTGATGATTAAAATATATTTATCCCATGGTAATTGTCAGATGATCTTTAAGATTATTAGATTAAGCATACTCAAGTTTTAAGTTAGTAATAATGGGTATAATATTTGCATACACAACCTTTTAACCAATCCCCCTGCCTAGATTTCCTGTGACATTATTATGTCTATGGTCTAAGGTCTCTGGTGTTAGGTAAACTTAAGTAAATAATTAAATTTTATGAACACAACTTAAGCACCCTGTTTTTCTTATGTAACAAAAACAAGTTAAAAAAATGCTATTCTATCCTCAGAGCTGCTCAAAGTGGAAAGGTCAGATGAATATGAGAGAGAGCTCTGGCAAATGAATGCACAAGAAAGGATTGACCTATTACCAGTGTTAAAGGAGAAAGGCAATAAACTGTATGGACAGAAGGACTACATTGGTGCTGAGGATGCATACAACCAAGCTTTGGCCATTTGTGAACAACTTATGATAAGGTTAGTGGCGGTGATAAAGATGATGGGATGATCCAATATAAGTGAGCAACATCAGAAAAGCCAAGCTCCGTTTCTGTGGCATTGCATACTTAATTTTATATATTCACTTGCGGTACACCCTGGCTTCGCACGGGTGGACATAAGATTGTTTTTATAAAAGAAAATATAGCCTTTGTCACTCAAGGTGTATGTAGCTTTCCAATGGTGAAAGATTTTATTTTATTAGTCCATTAGTTTTGGAGCCTATTCAATACAAACATACTTACATACAATTCTTTCCTCTTTATAATAATAGTATAGATTAAGAAGTGGATGTAATTGTATTCTTCTCTTAGTACATTTTCTTTTTATAGGGAGAGAAAAGGTGATGAAGAATGGATAACATTAAATAAGATAAAACTACCCATACTCCTCAATTATGCTCAGTGTAAACTAGTCAAAGGAGATTACTATGCTGTTATTGAACACTGCAACACTGTTCTGGAGCATGAGAAAGGTACAATTTAAAATGTTGGTAATATTAATACTCTATCAAATG
>JACCPG010000625.1:0-83814 GCA_016069955.1 Drepana arcuata
CGCATGACTTTCACACGGCAAGATCTCCAGAACCTTCCATCGTAACAGTACCTTAATTTTGGATGTCCTATATATTTATGTATAAATCTATATTAGTAGGTACATCTACACTAATATTATAAAGAGGAAAACTTTGTTTGTTTGTTTGGTTGTAATGAATAGGCTCAAAAACTACTGGACAGATTTGAAAAATTCTTTCACCATTCGAAAGCTACATTATCCACGAGTAACATAGGCTATATTAAATTGGACCCGATAGGTGGCGCTGCGATCGTGCTACGGGCAATTTAACTTTTTCACCCGAGCGAAGCTGGGCGGGACAGCTAGTAATATATAATTGTCTAGTTAACATAACACAAACGTTACTTAATTTGGTGCTAGGTCAATTTGTGTGGTATTGTCCCAAGGTACTTATTACACAGTGGACTATCGCGCTTCTTTGTGCCCAAAAACTATTGCCGAAATAGAAAGCACAAACTGTTCCTCACGCCTTCCCACAAGGGTCCCGAAGGGGTAGGCAGAGGTGTATAGGTAATACCCACACACCCACTTTCCGCCAGAGGTATATTAGGTGCCAAGGTGACAGATGGCGAGTCCATCGCCGTTACTCAAGCACGACTATACATACGCCTTTGAATTTCTTTCAGACGTATGCAGGTTTCCTCTCGATGTTTTCCTTCACCGTAAAGCTCGTGGTGTGACTAATCACTGTACTTAAGTTCAGAAAAACTCATTGGTACAGTCGGGATTCGAACTTGCGACCTTTGCGTCGCAGGCAACTGCTCGAACCACTCGGCCACCACGGCCACCACAAACCGTTCGCGGTGCCATATTGCCGAACAGTGGCGCACGCTCAGATTGTCACCTCCGATCCCGAGGTCACTGACAGCACTCAACGCCCTCCTGGACTCAAGTGTAAATCCTGAATGTGAGTGCTGGCAGGTGAATGGAACGTGGTTTTGAATGAGAATGAGAATGTCTGTCATACGCAGAAAGAAGGCCATCTTCTTCTCGGTAATACATTTATATTAACCTTATTTATTATTACTCATATGTATTTTTTTTAACTTAACCTCCACATTAGCGTAAATGACCACGTTGTCGTGCTAATTGTAAATAAATAAATAAATAAATTATATTTAGTGGACGAAGCGAAATAGCTATGTAAGTCTAGATAGAACCCGCGCTCTATACTCTCTGCCTACCCCGTTAGGGACTCGGCGTGATGATGTGACGCTAATAATATTTATTTATTAATGTATGCTAACAAACATTCGCATTTATAATATTAGCAGGTTATAACTGGACCTAGGCAACAATGCAGGTGCAAACAGGTCTAGAATGTTGTACGGACGTAGGCGTGTGGGTTGCCTTGCGTGCAATGAGTGCAAACTGTTTTACGGTTTAACTTTACTTCTCTTAAGAATTTACAAATTCACTTACAGAGATAAATAATGTTATAGTTAGGTTAATGTAGTGTCGGAAAGCGTAATGGGTATTTTTGTTAGTAATTATAATAATACGTACAGTCAAAGCGAGACATTGGATGGGACCATGACAAGAAAAATAAAACAGTGTTTACAAATCAATAATTACGTTGAGTGGCAAACAAGCATACGGCCCACCAGATGGGAAACGGTTACCGTAGCCTATTTACGCTCACGATACCGAAGTATCGCTTGCGCGTTGCCACTCTGTGTTCGGAGAGTTATAGTGTGTTGGCATAATGGGTTTAATCCCTCTGCTTCCAACACAATGTAACAATCCTCCCCCCACCCCAAGGAGCTCATTACTGGAAACCTTATTCACCGCGTTGGAACACAACACAATAAATTGTGTTATTTGGCTACGGACTTGTATAAGGTGGAGGTCCTGCCCCAGTAGGGCAGCTCCAAATTCGAACGGGAAACCCGTTATGCCCTACCTCTCTTAATTATTTGTGAGTAGTACGATATTTGCCGCACATCGCGTCGCTTTCTTGAGTTGCACTTAGATTTGTTTACTAAACCCACTGTAATGCCTTTATATGTATGTAGTGTATAATTATTTGACCACGCAGTGGTGCTATATCTCCCACATTTGGCAGGCGCCTCCAGTATTTCAGAAAGTTATTTTTATTATCTCGGAAAAATAATTATTCACATTATCTTCATGCCTTCCCATAGATGCCCGAAGGGGTAGGCAGAGGTGCGTAGGAAGTTCTTATACACCCTCATTTCACAGATGGAGGCATCTAAATATATTTTATTAGTTTCTTATAATAGAGGGTGTTTCGCCTCTTATTACCCGCGTGAAGATTTCCACTCGAAGGTGGGAACGTCAGGAGTACTCAAACCGAATGTACGAAGGGTCTATTGACTGTGGACGAAGTAAAAGTGGTAAGTCTAGAGAGAACCGGCGCTCTACTCTGTCTGCCTTCTCGGCGTATGTATGTAATAATAATAATATATCCTCACGCCTTCCCATAAGGGTCCCCGAAGGGATAGGCAGAGGTGTATAGGTAATACCCACACACCCACTTTCCGCCAGAGCTATATTTTAGGTGCCAACGTGACAGATGGCAAGTCCATCGCCGTTACTCAAGCACGACTATTCATACACCTTTGAATTTCTTCTCAGACGTATGCAGGTTTCCTCTCGATGTCTTCCTTCAACGTGAAGCTCGTGGTGTATCATCGTAATCACTGTACTTAAGTTCAGAAAAACTCATTGTTATTTTTTTTTTGTATTTATGTGTGTATGTATCTAGCAAGTATATATTTTATAAGGATTATCAGAAAAATGTGTATATTTAAGAATATATGTCAAATGTCAAAATGTCAAAATGACATTTGACATATATTCTTAAACACGCACATTTTTCTAATAATCCTTACAAAATATAAACTTGCAAGGTATTTAGATTTTTCTCATGAGAAGTGTTTGTCATGCTTCAGTAAAATTCGATATCTGGCAAGGAAGTGTGATTCTGTCCTCTCATTGCGCAGACTCCATTACAATACGTAATTACTTATTGAATTACTTACCGAACTCAAGGTGATCCACATTCATTATTTATTGGTGTCCAATGGCGGCTACACACGGGCAAGTATTGTAGCGAGCAGAGCGAACGTTCAGAGTAGGGTTACCAGCTTTTTTGTTGCAAATACAGTTTCAAGGATAAATAAACATTGTACATAGTGAAGGACGGCCACCTTTAATTTTTGCCTACAATACATAGGTTGCAAGTTCAAATCCCGACTGTACCGATGAGTTTTTCTGAACATAAGCACAATTTGCACAGATATTTTTAACAATCACACATTATAATTAGCCATTTCACAGGCTTCTTCCATACGAACATACATTTCAAAACAGGCTTCGTAAAAAAAACGCATATACGAACCCCTTCGGGGACCGTTGTGGGAAGGCGTGAGGATTTATGAGTGATATTATATTAATATTATTATATATTTATTTTCAGATAGTCCCTTAAGACTCGCGCGATGCAATATAGCGCCGTGTGTTTCCATCAACAAAAGCCTACGCCCTCGCCAAGGTAGTCTAGATTTCAAGTAAACTATACCACTCGTAGGTACATGCTCTTATCCCAATTAACTTAAAGGTCACATTGGCGTGACATTACGTCTATTTCCATATAAAAATAATTGCTCAGTAAGGGTACTTTAATGTGACAGCTGTAGGGTCGATATTTGACTGTACTTGTTTGTGGTATGACGAGTTTACTAAAGGGTGAATTCTTTGTTTTGGTTACGAGTGTTTTTTTACAAGTGGCGGCGCTCAGGTTTAACTAAAAGCAAGATGAACGTAAGCCGAAGGGACCAGGTATCCTGCTCACTTACTAAATGGTATGGGTAAAGGCACCTATTATCCTACTAATATTATGAATGACTAGCTTATGCCCGCGGCTTCGCCCGCGTGGAGTTCGAAAAAGTAGCTTTAGAAAATTTCCTGCTAGAATCGGTTCAGCCGCTATGCCGTGAAAGAGCATCATACATTATAATATAAGAACTTTGAATGTGTCAGGATAAAAAAAAAGTTGCCTATGTCCTATTCCTAAGTATAACCTATCACCATTTCAACTTTCAGCCAAATCGGTTCAGCCGTTTGGCCGTGAAAGAGCCGCAAACATCCAAACACCCAAACTTACGTGTGAAAGTTTTTTCACATTTATAATATTAGTAAGATAAGATATGTCAAAAGAGCCATGGTGGCCGAGTGGTCCGAGAAGTTGCCTGCAACACAAAGATTGCAATTTCGAATCCCGAATGTACCAATGAGTTTTTCTGAACTTGAGTACAGTGACTAGTTACACCACGAGCTATACGATGAATGAAAACATCGAGAGGAAAACTGCATACGTCTGAGAAGCAATACAAAGGTTTGTGTACAGTCGTGTTTGAGCAACGGAGATGGACTCGCCATCTATCACATTGGCATCTAAAATATATCTCTGGCGGAAAGCGGGTATGTGGGTATTACCTATGCACCTCTTCTTACCCCTTCGGGGAACCTTGGGGGTAGGCGTGAGGATACATCTTACTAATATTATAAATGTGAAAGTTTGTAAGTTTGGATGTTTGCGGCTTTGCGGCAAAACGGCTGAACCAATTTGGCTGAAAGTTGAAATCGTGATGGCTTACAACTAAGAATAGGACATTATTATAATTTATGATGCTCTTTCACAGCATAGCGGCTGAACCGATTCTAACAGGAAAATACATAAGCTACTTTTTAGCTAGTTATATTATAAATACGAAAGTTTGTGAAGATGTTTGTTCATCATCCTTTTTGTACTCATATAAGGTAAAAAAAAAAAAACTTATAATACAAGCTTTTTTCAAGAAGTAACGCATGTTTAGTTGGTTTGGACATATAGAAAGGATGAGTGAATAAAGATTGACGTTTCTCTCCTCTAGTCACCATATTTTGTACCTTAACTATACGGCTTTTAAGTCGATATTCGTCGGTCAACACATTTAATGGTTAAAATTATATAAATAACCATTAATTCAAGGCAATAGGGTCGTCATTAACACAAATTTATATCACACAGTATAGTAAATAGAACTCTAACACCGCGACAATAGAGTTCATTAACGTTAATGAATCCTGGTTACATAACACAAGACAATATTTCCTACACAATTCAAAACGACCCTTAATACCAGACCAAAAGGTTGTTAGTAACCCAAATCTTACCTTAAATATTCTGCAACGGTGAAGTAAAATGAGATTTAAAATCACACTGTTAGAGTCGATATTAGAATCCACTTACCTTTAGGCTCTAGGTGCCCTTTCAGCTGCTCAGCTTTCGCCTGCAGTTTGGTCTGCATTGTTTCGGCACCCTCCTTCATTTTCGCCAGGATACCTGCGTTACAATATGTTTAAATCAAGAGTACGGTTTTGGGGCCGAAACTCTGTGGTAAATTTATACAACTATAGATAGTGCCATCAACGAAGACGCGCCCCACCAATTTCTAGTCGAGAGGTCGAGGGATTCGGGGAGACCGAGTCTATTAACTGTAGTGTGCGTGTGCACTCATAGGTAATCAGTGTGTACCGACAATACTCAAACATTAGTGGAAGGTTGCACACTTACACTATAAACTATAGGGAATCATCATCAAGCCGTGGTGGCCGAGTGGTTCGAGCAGTTGCCTGCGACGCAAAGGTCGCAAGTTCGAATCCCGCCTGTACCAATGAGTTTTTCTGAACTTAAGTACGGTGATTAGTCACACCACGAGCTTTACGGTGAAGGAAAACATCGAGAGGAAACCTGCATACGTCTGAGAAGAAATTCAAAGGCGTATGTATAGTCGTGCTTGAGTAACGGCGATGGACTCGCCATCTGTCACGTTGGCACCTAATATACCTCTGGCGGAAAGTGGGTGTGTGGGTATTACCTATACACCTCTGCCTACCCCTTCGGGGACCCTTGTGGGAAGGCGTGAGGATATATATTATATATTATGAATCATCATCATCATGATCGTCATCATCAACGTCATCATAGATAATAATATACAAACCATGTTTATCTTTCTCTTTCAATATCCTCTCCATATCACCAGCTTTATCTTTAACACGACCGAAGAAGTCTGTCCATCGTTTGTAAGCGTGCGTTAGAAAGGGACACATCATAATATTTTTATATACATATTTATATTTTTAATATTTTTAGAGCCGTGGTGGCCGAGTGGTTCGAGCAGTTGCCTGCGACGCAAAGGTTGCAAGTTCGAATCCCGACTGTACCAATGAGTTTTCTGATCTTAAGTACAGTGATTAGTCACACCACGAGCTTTACGGTGAAGGGAAACATCGAGAGGAAACTTGCATACGTCTGAGAAGAAATTCAAAGGCGCATGTATAGTCGTGCCTGAGTAACGGCGATGGACTCGCCATCTGTCACGTTGGCACCTACTATACCTCTGGCGGTAAGTAGGTGTGTGGGTATTATCTATACACCTCTGCCTACCCCTTCGGGGACCGTTGTGGGAAGGCGTTCTTAGAAATAAATTCTTAGAAACCATAAAACGATTTTTACGCTATGAAAAATCACAAAATGACGAATAAAAGTACACATACCGGATATCCGTTTAGTAGCATCAGGGCTGGCAGATTGAGTCAGGGCTGCAGCCTTCATGTATTCACTCGTTATTAAGCCAGCAGCCTATAAAAAAAAAAGAGTTTGTAGCCGAAAGCGTGGGCAGAGGTTTTCTTACTTTCTTATCGCCAACCATTACAGTGTCAACGTGACAAGTGGGAAGTCTCGCGTATTTGAATCATCTCTCAAACGCGGGTAAGGTTTCCTCACAATGTTGAACGTGGGGATTTTATTCGAACCGGATGAAGCGAAACAGCTACGCTATAAGACCAGAGAGAACTGGCGCTTTAGTCTCTCTGCCTACGCCTCGGTATATATTTTTTCATAATTATAAATGCCTTTATTTAATTGAGTAAAGACTGAAATCTATATATATATAGGAGATCCCAATTGTGAACTCACTCATCACGAAATCTTAGGAACTATTGGAACTTGAAATTTGGCAGGAGTATTCCTTACGCGGTGTTGAGGTCAGCTAAGAACGGATTTTATGAAACTCAACTTTCTTTTTACTCTTTCACCCGGGCGAAGCTGGGCGGGACAGCTAATATTATATATAGAGGCCCACCGGTATCAGGATCAGTGGGGTCCAGAGAGGGGAACCTCCTCAAATGTGACGGGTTGAGTAGCACAGCTTTCTGCATCAGGCCCTTGATCCATCTAACGAGAGTCTCACCTTAGGAAGCGTCCATAAATTACGTGAGGTGTATTTTTAAATGTTCAGTCCTTCTCTCCCCCCTGGTGAGATATCGTGAGATTTTATTCAACCCCCTCCTCATCCCCCGATCTCACGTGAGATTTTTCAAAATGAGGGTTTCTTACGGAAACGCGTTGGATTTTATTGTAAAAAGAAAAAATATGCTTCGTGCTCTTATTTACGACTAGTAAGGACTAGTAATCAATATTGCTTAGAGTTTAATTATAAGATTAAATCTTACGCATGTTCAATCTGGATTAAATGGACCAAAATAGTATATATATTTTTTGTTTAATCAGAAAAAGAATTGCGTGATATTTGCCGAGACCCCCCCTCTCTCCAACGTAAGATTAGATGAGATTTGACTCGACCCCCTCCCCTCCTTAAACATCTCACGTAATATATGGAATAGTCTTGCTCGGCAAATTTGCTCTTTGCCAGTAGACTTGAGTTGACTTGAATTCTACTTGCCAGTAGAATGGGCCATCAAATATCCGTTGGCCTATTACGGCGCCGGGACTATTATTATTATCTCACCTCCAGGCTTGCTGGACTCATGGTGGAATATTCTTCACTCAGCAGTTCTACGATGAGACCTTCGATGTCGAAGAACAATATGTGACTTTCAGGATCTGTACAGAAAAATAGTCCTCAAGGCGTTGGAGTTAAAGTTGAAAGTCTCCCCAGAGATTGCAGCATGGAGTTCAGTTTATAGCAAGCAGCTTATGCTTACGCTATGCTTAAGAATATGTGCAAGTTTTTTTATTTTTATTTTTTTTTATTTATTTATTCACAATCATATTACCATCCTTACAAACTATCCTTACTAATATTATAAATGTGAATGTAAGTTTGTTTGTTACCATTTCACGTAAAAACTGCTTCACCGATCATCATGAAACGTGGTACACATATCCTTCGAGGTATTAGAAGTAACATAGGATACTTTTTGTTGAAAAAATAAAATGTTTTTTACGAAAGATAAAAAACCGTTTGGCTGAAAATGTTAATGTTGATGGCTTATGCCTAATTTTAGGACATAGGATACATTTGAATATTATAAAGTATGTTGCTCTTTTAGAGCATAGCGGCCGAACTGATTTTTCGAATTACACGCGGGCGAAGCCGCGGGCATAAGCTAGTAACCAATATACATGGTATGGTAATATACATGACATAAAGAATAGATCTTTATATATCGGTAGCCCTTACGATGTGATGTAAGAGGTGATGTCGCCGCAGCATCTCACCTGAGGGGTTGGACCGGAAGCCCTGCACGGTGAGCTGGGCCCTTCTCGCGCGGCTGGGCTCGGCTAGAGGCCCCGCCCCTCCCGCGGCCCCTGCATGCTGCAGCGCCGCCAGCCCTCGCTGGGTGGCCGCGCGCATGGCGGGCAGACTTCGGTGTCGCAGGCCCCTGCGCACGCAACGCCAAGTCCCTCAAGTTACACCCTACGCTGCGCTGACGCAGACCCCTCAAGGTACACCCTACGCTGGGGTGATGCAGACCCCTCAAGCTACACCTTACGCTGCGCTGACACAGACCCCTCAAAGTACAACCTACGCTGGGGTGATGCAGACCCCTCAAGCTACACCCTACGCTGCGCTGACACAGACCCCTCAAAGTACACCCTACGCTGGGGTGATGCAGACCCCTCAAGCTACACCTTACGCTGCGCTGACACAGACCCCTCAAAGTACAATCTACGCTGGGGTGATGCAGACCCCTCAAGCTACACCTTACGCTACGCTGACAGACCCCTCAAAGTACAACCTACGCTGGGGTGATGCAGACCCCTCAAGCTACACCCTACGCTGCGCTGACACAGACCCCTCAAAGTACACCCTACGCTGGGGTGATGCAGACCCCTCAAGCTACACCTTACGCTGCGCTGACACAGACCCCTCAAGGTGCACCCTACGCTGCGGTGATGCAAGCCCCTCGAATTACACCGTACGCTCCTCGTGATCTCGGTAGCTAAACGTGAAGCTGAAAACAGGATCACATATAGGATCAATGCACTTTGCATGGGATCCATTGTGGTCCTAAGGAGTTTAATAATTTAATAGTTTAAGGCTGTGGAATGAGCACCCCGTTGAGGTTTTCCCTGGAGAGTACAGCATGGAGTTCTTCAAGAAGGGTGGGAAAGGATTCCTGCAGGATCGGCAACGCGCGAGTGATACCCCTGGTGTTGCAAGCGTCCATAGGCGGCGGTAACCGCTTACCATCAAGCGGAACGCATGCTTGTTTGCCATCCTTGTGGTATAAAAAAAAATAGGGTTGAGGACGACAGGCCGTTCAGGTAGGTTTTATCAGGGAACGGACAGTTCCCCGACTGGGGCAGTAGCTTCAACTTCCAGCCAACTTTCACTGTTTATGGTCAGTTTCTTTTTTGGATATGTTCCTGAGGGAATGGTTGTGCTAACCGTTTTCTCTTTTCTATTACGATTTACAGACAATTCTTTGAACAAATAGCTTTGTCAACTGTGTATCTAACTGCTTATGTGATAAAAACAATTATATACTTGCTACTATGTACTACATGGTAGAGGACCTGTTGTTTTTTTTTTAAATGACTATCTACCCTTTACTGTAAAATTGGTAAAATATATATCTGGCGGAAAGTGGGTGTGTGGATACTACCAATACACCTCTGCCTACCCCTTTGGGACCCTTGTGGGAAGGCGTGAGGATTTAAATTTGCTTACCTTGTCACCTATATTCGAACTTGATAAATATGGAATATACATAGATATGCAACAAATATATAATATATATATATATCCTCACGCCTTCCCACAAGGTTCCCCGAAGGGGTAGGCAGAGGTGTATAGGTAATACCCACACACCCACTTTCCGCCAGAGGTATATTAGGTGTTAACGTGACAGATGGCGAGTTCATCGCCGTTACTCCAGCACGAGTATACGCCTTTGAATTTCTTCTCAGACGTATGCAGGTTTCCTCTCGATGTTTTCCTTCACCGTTAAGCTCGTGGTGTGACTAATCACTGTACCTAAGTTCAGAAAAACTCATTGGTACAGTCGGGATTCGAACTTGCGACCTTTGCATCGCAGGCAACTGCTCGAACCACTCGGCCACCACGGCTCTAATTATTATATTATTATATATTTATTATATTATAGATATATTTGTTGTTTGTATAGGACTGAACGCGAGGAAGTACCTGAAGAAGTGCACTGCTGGATTGGCCAGCCCATCGCCGGTGGCTCCGGTGAGGGAGCCACCAAGGTCATCGGTCAAGGTCTCATCGCAAGCTGCTAGCACCTCCTCTGCTATCATACCTGGAAAGTTTCTCAAATGTTGATGCACCTTACATCATAACCTGTAATTCGACTTCGTCCGCGTGGAATTTAACAAATAAGATATTTTATTATTTATTGTTCAGATTCTAAAATAAAAGTAGCCTACGGTACTCCTTTTAACATCAGCAATCTGCCGGTGAAAGTCCCGTCAAAATCAGGTCAGCCGTTTCAGAGATAAGCCGGAACAAACAGACAGACAGACAGACAGGCAGACAGAAATAGTAAAAAAATATATTTTGGTATGTGTACCGTGTATACATCCATATGCATTTAGTAAAAAGGGGTTATTTTAATATTACAAACAGACACTCCAATTTTATTTATTTATATAGATAAAAAAAACAATCGCACTATAACAGTGAGATATAATAGATAGTGCCATCCACAAAGACGCGCCCCACCAATTTCCAGTCGAGGGGTTCGCGTGATGCTGGGAGTATGACCCGAGTCTATTAACTGTAGTGTGCGTGTGCACTCATAGGTAATCAGTGTGTACCAACAATACTCACACATTAGTGGAAGGTTGCACACTTACACTATAAACTATAGGGAAGAATAGTGGGGCACGTCTTCGTGGATGGCACTTATTATCGGTACACGCAGGCTACAATTAATAGTCTCGGGTCAAACTCCCCGCATCCTGCGACACCTTCGACTAGAAATTGGAGGGGCGCGTCTTCGTGGGTGGTACTAAGTATAGATAAATGACAAGTATTTTTTTGCCGACTGTACTCACCATGCAGTACGCGGTCCAGATGTCCAGTCTCCATCTGCCATACGAAGACAGTTCCATCACTGCACCCCACCACCATAAAGTCGTCTGCCGGTCGCCATTTTATGCTCACGACGGGAAACAGGTGCCTGGACGCGAGGGTCACACACTTGCGCTCGGTCAAACCTGTACAACGTCCCCGAAAGGGTACAGCCTGTTTAAGATAACTCTTGACATTTCAGTTTAAAGTGCCAGCTTTTCAGCTTAAACCAGAGTCAAACCTGTACAACGTCCCCGATAGGGTACATTCTGCTAAAGATAAATCTTCACGCTTCAACTTAAAGGGTACATAGAGGTGTAACAACACCAAATTTTCGCCAGATATTTAGATGCCAATAAGACAGATGGCGAGTACCTACATCGCTGTTCATCAAGCACAATACGCCATTGAATTTCTTCTAAAATGTATGCAGGTTGGCTCACGTCGCTTTGTATTACATACAAACATACAATCATACATACATACCACAACATAGCTAAAGAGAAGAGCACCAGAGACACTAGAATATAAAGTTCCCCACTCCTGAAGTGTGCGGTGTATAACACCGTACAATTACCGATCGCTAGCGTTCATGAGCGGCGGTAACCGCTTACCTTGGGTACATATTTATCATACATATCATCATGCCAAGTCCCTAACGAAAGGCAGAGAGAATAGAGCGCCAGTTCTCTCTAGACTTGTATACCTCTATAGCTTCGTCCACATTCATGAGTCTCTTCATACATGCCCGCCGGTTTGGAGTACTGTTGAGTAAAAGTCACTATTTCCCACAGCTGGGCAAACGGAGTAGGCAGAGAGAGGAGGCAAGTTTTCCCTCGACTTTCTCACGTGTTTCCCTACATCCACGTTCATCCGTCTTTAAATTTCTACGTAATATTCTTTTAAGTGGGTTAGTCTTTTTCAAAACATCACATGGTAAGATTATACCGGTAACCACTTACCATCAGGGTAATATTTAAAATAAAACTTACTCAACAAAGTGACGCTGTGGTCCGACGCCACAGAGCAAATGCATTTCTGAATGCGGGGCTGGGGACAATGGAAAAGTATAATCTTATATCTATATATATAAATAAATGCTTGTCTGCGTGTTCTTTATATAATCGTAAACGGCTGGACCTATTTAATAATATATTCTGTGTCTTCAGATGGATTCGAGAAAGGTTTAGACTCACAAATGGACATACACAAGTGAAGAAACATGCTTTTTACGCCGAAGACGGAGCTGTCAACGTGACGGATGACTGTCACTTGTCAAGTCGACAGCTGTCAATAAATTATACTCACGCTGCAGTTGTGAGGTGGGACGATGAGCTGGGTCACCTCACCGGCGTGGACGCAGAAGCGATGGAGGAGGGCGCCACTGAACAAGTCCCAGAGGCACACGGCGAAATCTATTCCGCCTGACACCAGGTGGGATTTATCGTATCTAAAGAGAAAGTGAAGACAACAAGAGATAGAATAGTCATACTGAGGTTGAGATGAATTCCCTTCGAAAATGTGCAGCGTTAAGAATATCAGATCGAAACCAGAAATAGGGGAACCCTTTTTCCCCTGAAAAGGTGGGTGCGGTTCACACCACGTGGTTTACGGTGAAGGAAAGCATCGAGAGGAAACCTTCATACGTCTGAGAAGACATTCCAATGCGTATGTATAGTCGTCCTTGAGTAACGGCGACGGACTCGCCATTTATTTTTATACGACATCACATTACAGATCCTTATCCCTGTCTCTGCTTCTCTGTACTATAAAGCATTTATAATAAACATAAACCTTCCTCTTGAATCAATCTATCTATTGCTGATAACTGCATTAAAATCCGTTGAATAGTTAAAAAGATCTAAGCGAACCGACAGCGGAAGCGACTTCATTTCACACTATGTAAAGATTTCACTCGAAACTGGACCGCTACTGTTTGTGTTACTTGTCTAATTTGTGAATGTGTGAACATTTGTAGGCTTTGTAGGTTCCCAGATGTTATATATATATATATATATATACACATATCCTCACGCCTTCCCACAAGGGTCCCCGAAGGGGTAGGCAGAGATGTATAGGTAATACCCACACAACCACTTTCCGCCAGAGGTATATTAGGTGCCAACGTGACAGATGGCGAGTCCATCGCCGTTACTCAAGCACAACTATACATACGCCTTTGAATTTCTTCTCAGACGTATGCAGGTTTCCCCTCGATGTTTTCCTTCACCGTAAAGCTCGTGGTGTGACTAATCACTGCACTTAAGTTCAGAAAAACTCATTGGTACAGTCGGGATTCGAACTTGCGACCTTTGCGTCGCAGGCAACTGCTCGAACCACTCGGCAACCACGGCTTGCCACCACGGCTTGCCACCACGGTAGGCAGAGGTGTATAGGTAATACCCACACACCCACGTTCCGCCAGAGGTATATTAAGTGCCAACGTGACAGATGGCGATTTGTTATAGTTTTACGTTTTTTCATTTGTATAGTAAGCAACGACCTATTGTCGGGCCTACGTTGTTCCCCCATACTTAAGTACTAATGCTGTAACATAATAATATTGTTATTGTATATACCTAATGATGTGAAAAGAGTAACCATGGAGTTTCTTGTCGGTTCCTCTCCATGGAAACGACCAACCCGAACCGTGCACTTTTTGGTTTTGATTTTGAGTGTCAAATATTGGAACCTGCACTGACCTTGGATGTACGTGATGTGGGTAGAGAAGGCAGTTCACTCTACCTATGTGGCCGAGTAGCAGTTGGTGCGGAGGCCAGTCTGCAACAAACCCTATATATAGATACTAGCTGTGCCCGCGACTTCGTCGGCGTAGACAGCTTTTTTTTACCTTTCGTAAAAAAAATCTTTTTTTTCAACAAAAAGTATCCTATGTTACTTCTAATACCTCCGAGAATATGTGTACAAAGTTTTATGATGATCGATTAAGTAGTTTTTACGTGAAAGCGTAACAAACAAACTTACATTCACATTTGTAATATTAAAGTAAGGATATATATATTTTCACGCCTTCCCACAAGGGTCCTCGAAGGGGTGGGCAGTACACACATACTTTCCGCCGGAGGTATATTTTAGGTGCCAACGTGACAGATGGCGAGTCCATAGCCGTTACTCCAGCACGACTATACATACGCCTTTGAGTTGCTTCTCAGACGTATGCAGGTTTCCTCTCGATGTTTTCCTTTACCTTAAAGCTCGTGGTGTGACTAATCACTGTACTTAAGTTCAGAAAAACTCATTGGTACAGTCGGGATTCGAACTTGCGATCTTTGTGTCGCAGGCAACTGCTCGAACCACTCGGCCACCACGGCTTTTCAACCAATTGTTCACCAACCAACCAATTACCAATTCTTCCGAATACCAATACAGGAGTGGGTGAGCAAGTATTACCATCCCGCTGCTGGTGGATCCCGTGCAGGAGCTGCAGCTGCACAGTGTGGGTCGCGTTCACAATCACTATGGACCCGTCCTCTCTGCCTACCACCAGCCGGTTGGCAGCCAGCAAATATATTGAGGCTGTTAGCTTTATTTCTGCAACAAAACAAAACATATTTTTTAACACCAATGGGGTGGCATACAAACATGCGGCCTACCTGATGGTAAGCGGTTACCGTAGCCTATGAGCGCTTGCAATACCAGGGATCTTTCGTTGCCGACCCTGCAGGAACTTTTTCACACCCGCCTTGAAGAACAGAAGACATTTTACTTATTTGTGTATTTAAATGCCTCTTAATAAAAAATATTTATCACTCTAGATCCTGTCTTGCAAGTGTTACGCGAGTGAAACCACAGGACACTGCTAGTGAACGTATATGCCCGTATACCGACCTGATTCCTCCGCCAGGTGGAGTTGGTCCAAGATACCCACGGGGCTCGGGTTCATCTCTGCCCAGGCTAGGTCGAGGCTGGTGAGCACGATCGGCGCATGCGCTGGAACAAGGAACAATTTTTAAATACCAACTCGCTGTATCACGCGCATTTAATACAATATATGGAACATTTTGGTCATATTTGGATAATAATCAAATAATAAAAAAATAATAAAAAAAAAATAAAAAAAAAAAAAATTTTAAAGGCGCGATACCGAATGGCCTACCTCTTCGGGAATAATATCCTAAAGCCTTATTATTATTTAGATACAAGAAAACAGAGCCGTGGTGGTCGAGTGGTTCGAGCAGTTGCCTGCGACGCAAAGGTCGCAAGTTCGAATTCCGACTGTACCAATGAGTTTTTCTGAACTTAAGTACAGTGATTAGTCACACCACGAGCAGAACGGTGAAGGAAAACATCGAGAGGAAACCTGCATACGCCTGAGAAGAAATTCAAAGGCGTATGTATAGTCGTGCTTGAGTAACGGCGATGGACTCGCCATCTGTCACGTTGGCACCTAAAATGTATCTGGCGGAATATGGGTGAGCGGGTACTACCTATACACCTCTGTCTACCACTTCGAGGACCTTTATGGGATGGCCTGGAGAATAAATACCTTGGGACAATTCCACACACATTGACCTAGTCCCAAATTAAGCAAAGCTTGTGTTATGGTGACTAGACAATGGTATATTTACTTATATAGATAGATATGTACATAAATACATAGGACATCCAAGACTAAGCTACAAATACTCGTGTTCATCACAAAAATATCTGCCCTCAGCGGGAATCGAACCCGCGACCTCAAGCTTCGCAGTCAGGAGCTCTAACCACTAGACCACACGGCCGTCAAGGTAGGTACAGTACTAAAATATTTGTGGTCATTTAAAAGACTTACAAGGTGTTTTGTCCATGACCGGCGTGCACGCTTCGTCTACATTCCAGATGGAAACCACGCCGGCTGAGTCGCCGCGAAGCAACAGACGCCGCTGCTTGCCACCCACGGACGTGATGAGGAAGCGCATGGCTGGCGGGCATGACAGGATCTAGGGTGATGGTGACAAGTACAATAACGCATCACATTATAACTTTCACAGAGTAACGAACACAGAGTTGCAACGCGCGAGTGATACTTCAGTGTAAGCGTAAATAGGCTGCGGTAACCGTTTTCCATCAGGTGGGCGGTATGCTTATTTGCCAATCTTGTTGTATAAAAAAAAATTATCACAATTTTATTTTATTAAAACGCTATGTCGCGCGATTAACTTTTACTCTATTGGTAGTTTTAAGTGGTATTTTTTACAACAAGAGTGGCAAACCAGCATCCGGCCCACCCGATGGAAAACGGTTACCGCAGCCTATTTACGCTTACAATGCCGAAGTATCACATGCGCGTTGCCACTCTGTGTTCGGAGAGTTATACTGTGTTGGCAGCATAATGGGACTAATCCCTCTGCTGCCAACACAATATAACAATCCTCCCCCCCACCTAGGAGCTCATTACAGGAAACCTTATTCACCAGGTAGGAACGCAACACAAATAATTGTGTTATTTGGCTACGGACTTGTATAAGGTGGAGGTCCTGCCCCAGTCGGGCAGCTCCAAATTCGAACGGGAAACCCGTTATGCCATATATACTATAGGAACTAGGCAACGATATATACATATATATATACATATATATATATATATATATACATATATACGTGAAATCCACGTCCAAGACTAAGGTACGAATACCAGAACTTCAGCTATCGCCTGAAACACACATACCTATACTAATATTATAAAGAGGAAAGATTTGTAAGTAAGTATGTTTGTAAGGAATTGGCACAAAAAGTACTGGACCGATTTGAAAAATTCTTTCACCATTTGAATGCTACATTATCACTGATTAATATAGGCTATTTTAATTGCAAAAGAAAAAATATTTTTATGTTAAAATGTTTAAAAAATAAATGTCCACCCGTGCGAAGCCGGGACGGGCCGCTAGTCCTGTATGTAACTATACCAACCTTGTTGTCAGTATGGGAGAGTAACCCGAACAACACTGGACTATCGTGCTCCACTGTGGGCCCATGAAAACCTTTATGATCCGGAACAGAACTGAAAACATATAAATTATGTAAAGATACTAATAAATACACACATACATATCATCACGCCATGTCCCTAACGGGGTAGGCAGAGAGTATAGAGAGCCAGTTCTCTCTAGACTTACATACCTCTTTCGCTTCGTCCACATTCATCAGTCTCGTCATACATGCTCGAGTACTCTTAACGTTCCCGTCCTTCAGAGTCCGATCTATTTGATCCAGGTAGTTGGAACGTGGCCTTCCTCTGCCTCTTCTTGCACACACTTTTGCTTAGTATATCTGTTTCGTCAATCTTTATTCACTCATCCTTTCTATGTGTCCAAACCAACGTAACATGCCTTTCTTCATCTTTACAATCACGCCCTCATTCACGCCAATTGATTTGCGAATCTCTTCTTTGCGGTACTATAATAACTATACGGTAGGATACTAATAAATAAGATACAATGTCTGTATGTACTCTTAACACTCTTCACCAAGGGACGAGGTAGTCTAACATGCCAGGTGGCGAGTCCATGTCTCCATGGTCATGCCTTTGCATTGCTTTTTCCTTCACCGTAAAGCTCTTGGTCTGACTAATCACTGTACTTATGTTCAGAAGAAGGGAACTGATGAATGAGGATGAAACGTAAGAGGTGTGTAAGTCTAGAGAGAACTGGCGCTCTATTCTTGCTGCCTACCCCGTTAGGGACTCGGCTTGATGATATTTATCTACCATTAACTACCAACACATTAGTATAACATTATATTTTAGAAATTAACAAAACGACTTAAGTACACTGCCAATAAAATTTTAAAAGTACGCTTATATTCTTGTTGATAAATAAATCCTTAAAACGAAATAACAGTTTATTCTAAATGCATTTTATATATTACATTATGTACGGTACTAATAACAAAAGCAATATATAATTTTACGACGGTCTGGCTGTCTGTATGTTCGGGCTAATCTCTGTAACGGCTGGACCTCGACGGAATTCTCGCTGGCAGATAGGTAATTTTATATAGAGTAACATATATTATGGAAGCGGTTTGTTTGTTTGAAAGCGCTAATTTCAGGAATGACCGAGTGTGAGTAGCTGTTAGGATGTAGTTCTGCAAACCTCACTCACCGCAGGAACACAACACTACCCGAGAGCAGTGCCTTTTGGCTGCGACCTTCTGTAAGGTGGAGGTACTGCCCCAGTCGGGTGACTACAATTGTGAACGGTAGATCCGTTGTGCCTAACCGCTAGGTGGAATCCTAAAGCAATCTATGCAAGGGTACTTAAGTTGCGAGCGAGGTCCAGCACAGCCATTCCTTGTGTAGTTCTGTAAACCCCACTCACCGCAGGAACACAACACTACCCGAGAGCAGTGCCATTTGGCTGCGACCTTCCATAAGGTGGAGGTACTGCCCCAGTCGGGTGACTACAATTGTGAACGGTAGATCCGTTGTGCCTAACCGCTAGGTGGAATCCTAAAGCAATCTATGCAAGGGTACTTAAGTTGCGAACGAGGTCCAGCACAGCCATTCCTTGTGTAGTTCTGCAAACCCCACTCACCGCAGGAACACAACACTACCCGAGAGCAGTGCCTTTTGGCTGCGACCTTCTGTAAGGTGGAGGTACTGCCCCAGTCGGGTGACTACAATTGTGAACGGTAGATCCGTTGTGCCTAACCGCTAGGTGGAATCCTAAAGCAATCTATGCAAGGGTACTTAAGTTGCGAGCGAGGTCCAGCACAGCCATTCCTTGTGTAGTTCTGCAAACCCCACTCACCGCAGGAACACAACACTACCCGAGAGCAGTGCCATTTGGCTGCGACCTTCCATAAGGTGTAGGTAGGTACTGGTCCAGTGTCAGTCCAATATAATATGTATTATTATTATTATATTAAGAATATATATATATATATATATATATATATATATATATATATATATATATATATATATATAATATATATATTATATTCTTAAGTGTTAAGGACATTTAAGATGAATAACAATGAAAGTGCAAACTGCAAAATAACAAATAAGTACAAATTTAAGCATTACATGCACAACTAAAGGACTATCTACCTTATAGCTTAGAAAATAAGCTTCAATTTCACATGTCACAACTGCTTTCTCTTATAAAAAATAAAATGCCTTTGAATATTGGTTATACAGGCGGCGAATCTGTTTGTATATTAAGCTGATAGTTAAGTTCTGATATTGCTGACATCCACAGGATGGGCAACCGCTTACCATCACGCATACCACGTTAATAGTATTAAAAATGTAAGCCAAACTCTTAGATAAATCCAATAATAAAATTTGGAGCGAAATTATAACTAGCAAGACAATTGCGATGGCAAAAAATTTCGAAAATAGTGTTTCTTACTAAGGCATGAGGTGCATTTTAAAACGCATTCAGTTTTGACGTCACGTTTGACAGGCGATGACTCAGTAAAGCTGCGCCCGTGGTTTTACTCGCGTACATTATTATTCAACAAGAAATCTAATTAAAAATTTTATAAAAATCTTGCCTATGTTACTTTAAAAATATGTAGCTTTTTAATGGTGAAATCGTTTTTTTATATGGGTCCAGTAGTTTTTGTGTTAAATCATAACAAAAAAAAATCAAAAATTAAATCTTTCTTTAATAATAATAATAATATCCTCACGCCTTCCCACAAGGGTCCCCGAAGGGGTAGGCAGAGGTGTATAGGTAATACCCACACACCCACTTTCCGCCAGAGGTATATTAGGTGCCAACGTGACAGCTGGCGAGTCCATCGCCGTTACTCAAGCACGACTATACATACGCCTTTTGAATTTCTTCTCAGACGTATGCAGGTTTCCTCTCGATGTTTTCCTTCACCGTAAAACTCGTGGTGTGACTAATCACTGTACTTAAGTTCAGAAAAACTCATTGGTACAGTCGGGATTCGAACTTGCGACCTTTGCGTCGCAGGCAACTGCTCGAACCACTCGGCCACCACTGCTTCTTTCTTTATTATATAATAATAATAATATATCCTCACGCCTTCCCACAAGGGTCCCCGAAGGGGTAGGCAGAGGTGTATAGGTAATACCCACACACCCACTTTCTGCCAGAGGTATATTAGGTGCCAACGTGACAGATGGCGAGTCCATCGCCGTTACTCAAGCACGACTATACATACGCCTTTGAATTTCTTCTCAGACGTATGCGGGTTTCCTCTCGATGTTTTCCTTCACCGTAAAGCTCGTGGTGTGACTAATCACCGTACATAAGTTCAGAAAAACTCATTGGTACAGGCGGGATTCGAACTTGCGACCTTTGCGTCGCAGGCAACTGCTCGAACCACTCGGCCACCACGGCTCTTTATTATATACATATTATAATTTAAGCTAAGTTTTACATAGTGTGTTCCTTGCTCTAAATGTTTAAGACAGTGAGGCTTTTAACCCCACACTTGTCCGCCACAGTAGGGTAAAATCAAAGTTGCCTAAATCGGGGCTTTCTAACATATACTCACTACATTTCAACGCAAAATCAAATAAATACCTAAAAAATCTACTTCTAAAAGCCGACTTAAGGTTGAAATCAGGAACTTCACTGTCACCTCAAATCACAAACAAGCAAAATAAAACCACACTAAAACTGCATAAAGTCTAAATTCCCGTACAGGACATTACGCCTTAAATATTTTCCCAACACTCGAAAATCGACTTATTACAATTATAAGTAAGGTATAATTTTACTTATTTCTGATTCGGTGACAGCGCGATCCTTATTACCTTGAATCTGTGCAAGCAAATTATATATAAATATCTATGTATATACAAAGACAAACAGACAAAGTGCTGACCTATAGATAGCTCGGCCGCGCAGTTTGCTATAACAAAAACAATTTTTAAGATTTATTGCGGTAATACCATAAATATGTTTATTTAGCTGATAAAACTGGGTTAATCCTATGATCTGTGGAATACGAATTTACGTTTGAATATGTTCTGTTCTGTTCGAAATTTAAAACATATACTCCTAATATAAGACACGAAATTGGAATTTAAAACATATTCTTCTTAATATAAAGATACGAAATTTGAATTTAAAACATATTCTTCTTAATATAAGATACGAAATTTGAATTTAAAAAATATTTTTCTTAATATACGGCAGTTAATAAGCTTATATATATATATACTTGATTAACTTGACTGCCAGTGCCTAGACGCGACGGTAACCGTTTACCATACATACATATCACGTGTGCTTATTTACCACTGTGCAAGGATTACTCACGTCACCAATTTGTTCAAAGGAGTATCTTTAATAACACGTAGATATGAACGTGGGTAGGAACATACCTCACTGACCGCAGGAACACTACACTACCCGAGTGCAGTGCCATTTGTCTGCGATTTTTTTTTATGTCACATGGGTGGCAAACAAGCATGCGGTCCACCTGATGGTAAGCGGTTACCGCCGCCTATGGACGCTTGCAATACCAGGGGTATCACTTGCGCGTTGCCGATCCTGCAGGAATCCTTCTGTAAGGTGGAGGTACTAGCCCAGTCGGGTGACTACAATTGTGAACGGCAGATTCGGTTTTAAGATATCATATTCCACAGATTGACATAAAAAATTATAATTCAAAGGCGTTTTGTGCTCCAATGATCCATGATGCATGCTTCGCTAGCTCGTTATGTGTGATCGTGTTGGCAGCCTTAATTTAATTTATTTTGAACATTATTCATGTAACAATTTTAGGCAAATCATGTAACAATTTTATGTAAATTGTGTAACAATTTTATGTAAATTGTGTAACAATTTTATGTAAATTGTGTAACAATTTTATGTAAACTGTGTAACAGTTTTATGTAAACTGTGTAACAGTTTTATGTAAATTTTACGTGTAACAATTTAAATTAAATTTTACAAGTAATTTCTATATGTAACAATGCTATGTAAATAAAACGTGTAAAATAAAGTGACACGTAACTAATCGTTAAACTTATGGCGACGTAATAACTTTCTAAGAACAACGTTAGAGTTTTATTTATTGGAAAGCACCCCCAGACAAAACCCTTTCCGCTCACTCTCACGATATCCATTGTATGGCATTGACATAACTTTTTCCGCGCCTTATGTCAATGCCCTCCATTTAGCGTAAACCTTACATGGTAGCGTGAGCGTGAACAGAAGGGGTTCTGTTTAGAAAATTATTTATGTTTACAAAAGAATGGAAAAACGAATAATATTTTAGTACTATTTAGTATATATATATATATAATACAATAATATATAGCCTGAAAGAATAGGCCTATAAATATATATACATATATATATATATACTTTTCATCAGAAAAATCGAAACACATTTATGTTTTGTAAGGATTATCAAAAAAATGTGTATATTTAGGAATATATGGCAAATGTCGTTTAATAGTTAATAATAACTCATATTATTTTCTGACGTGAAGTATATATATTATAGGAACAAAAATATATAGAGTACAAAATTGTATAAATAATATATTAAATATATAGTAAATATAGTAATATATAGTAAATAATATATATATATATATATATATATATATATATATATATTTATAGATATATTTATATATACCTATAGGCCAAGGACATTTTAAAACGTATCTAGACATAGACCAATTAGAAAGATGTTACTCACTTGGCGGGCAGTCTGTAGAGGTACCCCTTGCCTTCGGTAGACCACACCAGGACCCGGTCTGGTGCGAGGAAGTCACCGGACATCCACCTCTCCCCGGAAGGCGCTTGGATCGAGCACAGGACTGAGAAGTCACCTGTAAGGAAACGCTCATAGAAAGCAGCAAAGCAAAGTAACTTATGCAATACGATTGACTTATCAATCAAAATCAAAATCTTTTTATTTCACATAGGCCCAGGTGGGCACTTATAAAACGTCGAAAAAGAAGCACGGTTCGGGTTGGTCGCTTCCATGGAGAAGAACCGGCAAGAAACTCCATGGTTACTCTTTTCAATTATATTTATTATATTTAAATTATATATATAATTATATATATAATAATTATATTGTAGAGCCGTGGTGGCCGAGTGATTCGAGCAGTTGCCTGCGACGCAAAGGTCGCAAGTTCGAATCCCGACTGTACCAATGAGTTTTTCTGAACTTAAGTACAGTGATTAGTCACACCACGAGCTTTACGGTGAAGGAAAACATCGAGAGGAAACCTGCATACGTCTGAGATGAAATTCAAAGGCTTATGTAAAGTCGTGCTTGAGTAACGGCGATGGACTCGCCATCTGTCACGTTGGCACCTAATATACCTCTGGCGGAAAGTGGGTGTGTGGGTATTACCTATACACCTCTACCTACCCCTTCGGGGACCCTTGTGGGAAGGCGTGAGGATATATTATTATTATTATTATTTGTAATACCAGCTGACCCGGCAGACTTCGTACTGCCTCAATCGATAAATAAAACACCTAAACTTTTGTATAAATTAATTTCAAAACAAACAAAACGTATTGAATAAAAAAGCATTTTTTTAATGAAGCATGAAGTTTTATTATTATTTTCGACACATTATGTATTAATTTTTTTGCCACAAATCTCCGTGTTCTGAAGTGCGACAGAATGATTGACATAATAATTGGTTGCCAAATCTAATGTCAAATATTATGGTGTGTTCAGAAACTTAATTTGTGACAAAACTTAAGATTTATCAAACTTATTCGAAATTGTTCGATTTTTTCTCGCCTTTTAAACCTTCCCTAGACCTCCACGAACATATCAAGACTAAGACACCACGGCTCTGATGTGTCGATGAATTTTGTCTATATCCCTGACAAAAAGTGAAAACACAGTTTCTCACTAACAAGTGTTATAACAGCTCTGCCTACCCCGCAATGATGGCAAGCAACAAGTCACACACCTGCATCGTATATCTGGCAGTACTTGGCGCAGACTATGAGCACAGTGCGCTGGTTGTAAGCGCAGCAATTGAGCGACAGCGCGTTCAAACACCGGATCTGTTTGGACTCGTTCTCGTATATTGGCTCCGACTGCTTGTTCTCGTGGCCCAGGAGGGACCATACCTGGAAACGAGGATAATCAGCAATAGCATATAGATAGTGCCATCCACGAAGAGGCGCCCCACCAATTTCTAGTCGAGGTGGTCGCGTGATTCGGGAAGTGTTAGCTTTTCCATCTTGTGTGGTTACGCGTTTCTTTGGCTTATATGTACTTTTAAATTAAACAATACATTGCAATGAACAATTGTATTTAAGAAATCATTGTGTTTTTCGAGCTAACTCGTCGCGTGCATAAAACGGTTACATTACAATAGAGAACACCACTACAGAGTCACACCACGAGCTTTACGGTGAAGGAAAACATCGAGAGGAAACCTACATACGTCTGAGAAGAAATTCAAAGGCGTATGTATAGTCGTGCCTGAGTAACGGCGATGGACCCGCCATCTGTCACGTTGGCAATAATATACCTCTGGCGGAAAGTGGGTGTGTGGGTATTACCTATACACCTCTGCCTACCCCTTCGGGGACCCTTGTGGGAAGGCGTGAGGATATTACAATAGAGAAAAAAAACATAGATTCAATTTCAGTAGACAATATACATAGTCAACATTTCGAATTTACATAGATGTTTGAACAGGGAGTATGAGTCTATTTAAGTGTGCGTGTGCACTCATAGGTAATCATGCATACCATACCGGTAACACCCCTCACCCCTAACACCTAATACAAATAACATTTAACCCCTGTAAGGGGAGATCCACAAATTACGTGAGGTGTTTTTTTGAATTTTCTGTCCCTCCCTCCCCCCCTGGTGAGATGTTGTGAGATTTTATTCAACCCCCTCCCCCATCCCCCAATCTCACGTGAGATTTTTCAAAATGTGCGTTTCTTAAATATGTAAAAGTGATAGAGACGATTCCCGACGGCGACTTTCTGTCCGGGACGACTTTAGAATCTGGATAATGGGTCAAAATAGTATAGTTTTTTTTGTTTCAATAAGAAAAAAAATTGCGTGATATTTGCCGAGACCCCCCCTCTCTCCAACGTAAGATTAGATGAGATTTGACTCGACCCCCCCTCCCCCTTAAACATCTCACGTAATTTGTGGATCTCCCCTAATACCATATAGCAGTACTAAATCATAGAATTAACACTTCATACTCATTCGGTAGCTCCCCATATTTCTGACACCCCATACCTGTAACACCTCCTAGCCCTTTCACGTCATACCTGTAACACCACGCCTCATACTTGTATACTGACCTTAACAGTGCCTGTGATAGAGATGGCCAATACAACGTCATCTTTCCGCGATGACGGACGCAAAACCTGCAACATTAAATTTGTTATTTTAAGAATTATATTGTTAAGAGCCGTGGTGGCCGAGTGGTTCGAGCAGTTGCCTGCGACGCAAAGGTCGCAAGTTCGAATCCCGACTGTACCAATGAGTTTTTCTGAACTTAAAGTACAGTGATTAGTCACACCACGAGCTTAACGGTGAAGGAAAACATCGAGAGGAAACCTGCATACGTCTGAGAAGAAATTCAAAGGCGTATGTATAGTCGTGCTGGAGTAACGGAGATGGACTCGCCATCTGTCACGTTGGCACCTAATATACCTCTGGCGGAAAGTGGGTGTGTGGGTATTACCTATACACCTCTGCCTACCCCTTCGGGGACCCTTGTGGGAAGGCGTGAGGATATATTATTATTATATTATTAATGCCTACCCCGTGAGGGTCGCGGCGTGATCCTATGTATGTGTGTTAAATGCGGCTCGAAGGACCAACATTGGCGACAAGGCAACGTCATTTACTAATATCTTTATTGGTTTGTTCCTTTGTCACACGAAAGGGGCCGTCCATTCATCACGTGATAGAGTTCTTATAAAGAGCCGTGGTGGAGTGATTCCAGTAGTTGCCTACGACACAAAGATCGCAAGTTCGAATCCCGACAGTACCAATGAGGTTTTCTGAACTTGTGTACAGTGTACAGTCACAAAAAGAGCTTTACAGGGCAGATATTTGTGTGATAAACACGAGTATATGTACCTTGGTCTTGGATATCCTATGCATTTACGTATATAAGTATATATGTATCTATGTAAGTAAATATATCGTTGTCTAGTTACCATAACACAAGCTTTGCTTAACTTGGGGTTATGTCAATTTATGTGGGTATCTATCTATAATTCACAGCCTGAACATTTTCGGACGAAAACTTTGAAACTGCAGTGAGTGGAATAGGTCATAGAATGTGGTTGAGTTCCCATAGGCCTTAGAACGAGAGGTTCGGCGCTAGAAGCTATCATCACTCGTAAAATACTTACATGTAAAGCAGATATCCAATCGGGATTCATCTTAGAACTCAAAGAGAACAGGAGTTCCAGCGAAAATGGGTCCATGATGAGAATTTCAGCATAGTAGCCGTTGCAGAATAGACGGAGGTCTTCGCTGTTGCACATGTGATACGTCTGGGAAATTAAATTTAAACAAAAAAGTCGAATCCCAACTGTACCTGTAAAATGCTGGCCATGCATGGCAATGAATTGCTCCTCTTGTACAGAGTTTATATGTAGGTTTTTTTTTTTTATACAACTAGAGTGGCAAACAAGCATACGGCCCACCTGATGGGAAACGGTTACAGTAGCCTATTTACCCTCACGATACCGAAGTATCACTTGCGCGTTGCCACTCTGTGTTCGGAGAGTTATAGTGTGTTGGCAGCATAATGGGTTTAATGCCTCTGCTTCCAACACAATGTAACAATCCTCCCCCACCCCAAGGAGCTCATTACTGGAAACCTTATTCACCGCGTATGAACACAAAACAAAAAAATGTGTTATTTGGCTACGAACTTCTGTAAGGTGGAGGTCCTGCCCCAGTCGGGCAGCGCCGAATTCGAATGGGATACCCGTTATGCCCTACCTCTCTTTAATAAGGTTTAATCTTTTCTACCCCTAAGTAAAAGGGAATAAATGTTAAAAAAGAAAACTGGGGAGTTTGTTTCGCCGTTTCTTCTCCTGGCAGACTTTTTTCATAGAAACGGTGGTAACTTTAGTTTCTATTAAGCATGTGGCGTTCAATAAGGGTTCCCTGTGTCCCCTACGTTGAATAAAATATTTTGATTTTGAGTTTTCCTGAACTTGAGTACAGTGATTAGTCACACCACGAGCTTTATGGTGAAGGAAAACAACGAGAGGAAACCTGCATACGTTTTTAAAAAAAATCTAAGAATAGAAAATAGTTACGAAACTATTAAACAAGTTTGGAATAAAATAGTAATAAACAAGAATGAAACAAAAAACTTGCCAGTGGTTCTCAAATTAGGCTAGACCTGTTTCTTGAGAAATTTCATAAAGGTGAGAAAGAAGGCACTCTACCAACCTGTATATTCGTATGAACCTGCGACAGCTTCACACTCTCCCTACACTTTCCATCCACTAGGTCCCAGGTGCACATCTCACCGGCTTCTGATGAGCTCACTATGAAGTTGTTGTCCTAAAAACAGATATCAGAAAATAACGGTCTCTGAACAGCCCCAATACACAAAATACCTTTCTCTTCTGTATGGCAGTAACAATTTGCGCAAAAATATCCTCACGCCTTCCCACAAGGGTCCCCGAAGGGGTAGGCAGAGGTGTATAGGTAATACCCACACACTTTCCGCCAGAGGTATATTAGGTGCCAACGTGACAGATGGCGAGTCCATCTCCGTTACTCAAGCACGACTATACATACGCCTTTGAATTTCTTCTCAGACGTATGCAGGTTTCCTCTCGATGTTTTCCTTCACCGTAAAGCTGGTGGTGTGACTAATCACTGTACTTAAGTTCAGAAAAACTCATTGGTACAGTCGGGATTCGAACTTGCGACCTTTGCGTCGCAGGTAACTGCTCGAACCACTCGGCCACCACGGCTAAAGTTTCTTACCTATTCCAAGGGAGAGTATTGTATCCATCATCGAATTCCTAATATCCTAGTATAACTTTAGTCATCTTAGGGTGAATGTATATTTATTTATTTATTTATTTAAAAACTTCCTGCATAATAATTTACACAGTCAACCTTTAGGTGATGCAGAGAAAGATATGGCAGGCTAATAGAGGGGATAAAAAGACGGGGAAATATTGACATTAATGTAAATATATATTTATTATGTGTTTACTTTTTTATATATATATATATAAATACTCATAAATACAAATATAAAAATATATAATAATATAATAGTAATAAGTAAATACTAAACTACATACAAATAATACATAAACCTAAATAAATATCATATCATAGACATAAATACCTACTACATAGAATCTGCATTGCGGAGGTAATACTGCTTCACTTTAGCCTTAAAAGCATCCCGGCTGTTGGACATCCTGATTTCCGGTGGGAGCGCATTACAAAGTGAAATGGCTTGGACAGTAAAAGAAGAATGGACGAGGCTTGAGCAGCATTTATTATAGAGTATATAATATAGTAGTCACGTATTTTTTATGTATGTGTATGTATGTATGTATAAAAATGTGCGATCAGTTTGTGTACATATTAAACTCTCTAGCATACTCATCTTTGCACTTGCAAACACAATGCGCTACAGTGAAGTATGAGTGTACTAGTTAATTATAAATTTACCTGTATAATAGACGCCCTGGACAAGCAGGTAACGGGAGCGGTATGCCCCACCAACAAACACCTTGGAGTCATCTTCAAAGTCTCTGGATCTACCTGCCATATGCATATCTGACCGTCGTAGCAGCCTGTGACCAAAGTCTTCTGGTCTCGAGACAGGTAGATGGAAGATATGCAGTGCGTTGGAGCATGCTTGCCCCAAAGCACTACGGGAACTATAAGATTAGTGCCCGGCATGATGGGCTGTGGAAAATAGAAACTTCTATGAATTGTTTCTCTAACAAATCTGTAATCAATTATATTAATAGCTCTAAGGATGAAGTCAGATGGCCGCCTGGTCGAGACTGGATGTTGTATATATTTTTGTATGTATGGAGCCTGGGATAAAACGAAGAAAAGAATGTCAAAACAAAGAAAAACATGTAGAAGATACGCAAAAGCAATTTCTACCCAAGTGAAGAGAGAGAAGAGACAGAACCAGACAAAAAGAAAAAGTTGGATTCAGTGGATTGAATTACGCATTTTAATACCTAATAGAGGCTTCCTATAAGGGTTTTGAAGGAATAGAAAGAGATGTACAGAGGCCGAGGTATGACACCTTCTATTCACCTGAGATATATTTAGGTGTCAATGTGATGCATTGCAAGTAAATTGCCGTTACATAGACTTTTAATTACTAATATAACTTTTCCCATTCCGCAGAAATGATTAATGTAAGCCATTTAAATTATTTAACTGTCATACTACAATAGACAAGATTTTCATAAATCTTGTCTATTGTAGTATCCAACTGTAGTAACCACTCAATGTTACTTGTCTCATTGGTGGAATGCTAATGATGAATCATATATAAATAAATCCGTATCTTCACAGGGTAGGTAGAGAGTAGACGCCAGTACTATCCACGCAGTAGTATAATTATTTCGCAGTATAATTTTAATAATATATCATAGCAAATAATTATTTCCGGCGAGAATATGGTGTAATTACACCTCTGCAACCCTTGGGGAGCCTATGCCCATGAAGAGAAATACGAAATAGTTAAGTTAACTATTTACTTAATGATATTACAGTCACTTGTTTAATGTCGTAACATCTACACAAAAGCTTCTAGCGCGTAATAACAGGTTGAATGCTTAATTACACGCTCAAAGATGTTTTGTTTGCATTCAAATAAGATAAAACTTGGTTATCAAAGTACATATATAGTTCTGAAGCAAGGTCGAATAGAATTATTTATTGATTTATTACGAACCTACCAGTTGTAGCGGCGAGTTTCACACTACCTGCTATACTATTCACTTTTGACCCGACATTAAGAATGAATAACACAATAAATGTTAAATAATACAATATTATTTTAATATTTTTGCTTTAAAATCAATAACACAAGTATTTCAGCTGCTGAAGTTGACAGCTGTTACGTTAAGGTTGGCATTACTGCGAACGAATGTCATCAAATCGTTCATACTCTAAATGGTTGCGTCTCAGGGTTGCGTTCACAGTAAGGCAAGAAAATTTAACTAAATGACAAGATACGTCCATACAAATACGTTCATTCAACGCTATATTTTTTACACTAGCTGTGCCCGCGTCCAGCTGCCCGTGCCAGCTTCGTCCGCGTGGAAAAGTGACTTTGGACATCATTTTTTTGATTTACATTTAGAAATTTTTTATATGTTACGAAAAGTTTAGCACATTATATTATTGAAAACCACATCTTTACTGATAAGCCGTTTCTGAGGTTAGCGTGCACAAATGCACAGACAAACAGACAAAAATTCTAACAATCAGTGTTTTGTGTGCTATTTGCATTAATAAAGGTCCCAATCATATTTTTTCTCATATTTCTTCCATGCTGTCCACAGCGATCCGTTTTATTACATGTAAAGATAAAATTACTATCGATCGCATTTACAAAAAAAGGATAAAATGTAACAACAGAATAAATACGACGACATAAATGACTGAATATTGTACCCCTGTTGATTGAATTATACAAGTATTCATGATTTATCATTAATATCTCAATTCACCGTGTCAAAAATCCGTGCGTTGGTACATAACTTCCAACCGTCAGAATACTTCACTTAAAACTTCTTGGTCATCATTAATGTTTAAAATTAGAAACGATTCAAATTACTTTTTAATTTATTACTACACTATTCGTTAGTGTCATTTTTCTATTATTGAGATTTATCTATTAATGAATCCAAAAGATGGATAATAAACAGAAACTGTCCTCAACGAAAGTTCGTTCAAAGCCAAATATAAAGGAAGATAAGTTGTCAGACATGGCTAATAAGATCGAGGAAACTGACGAAATGAAGCTTAAAATGCTTGCCGCGCTCGACAAGCCGGAACCGGATGATGTGCTGTACCCGCCTGAATTGAATGCTCATTTGATTGAACAGCTTAAGGTGCATATTCCTCTTTCTTGTTTAAAATCCTATAATAGGAGCTTGGGCATCTGCCTTTTCCTTCGAGGACTCTTGTTTGCAGACATGAAGATACTATATATATATCCTCACGCCTTCCCACAAGGGTCCCCGAAGGGATAAGCAATACCCATATAGAGGTGTATAGGTAGTACCCATGCCCATATATATGTACATAAGATACATCTGTATAATTTAAGCTTTAAAGCTGAACAATGAGTTCATCTGAACTTAAAGTACAGTGATTAGTCACACCACGAGCTTTACGGTGAAGGAAAACATCGAGAGGAAACCTGCATACGTCTGAGAAGAAATTCAAAAGGCGTATGTAATATTCGTGCTTGAGTAACGGCGATGGACTCGCCATCTGTCACGTTGGCACCTAATATACCTGTGGCGGATAGTGGGTGTGTGGGTATTACCTATACACCTCTGCCTACCCCTTCGGGGACCCTTGTGGGAAGGCGTGAGGAAGCTTTGAGCTGTAACTCGCGTAAAATATGTATTCATTTATATATTTTGGAATATATCGTATGTGTTAATCCAGGTAATGATCTAACTGTGTGGCAAATTTTATCCAATTCTGTTTAGCACTTTTTGCGTTAAAGAGTAATAAACATCCTTACACGCTTTCGGATCTAGGTAATACACTTCTCAACAGAAAAATCGAAACACCTTTCAAGTTTACGTTTTGTAAGGATTATCAGAAAAATGAGTGTAATTAGAATTATATGTCATCATCATCATCATCATCATCATCATCAGCCCACTCTAGTCCACTGCTGGACATAGCCCTCCCCTAATGAGCGCCATAGCACCCTGTCTTTAGCTTGCCGCATCCAGCATCTGCCAGCAGTCCTTGGCAAATCGTCATCCCACCTGGTCGGAGGGCGTCCTACACTATATACACTATACTAGTACATTATATGTCAAATGTCGTTTAATTGTACCTCATATAATTCACTATTAAAAACACAAACTTACAAAGTGTTTCGAGTTTTCTGATGAGAAGTATATAAGTAGGATTATTGTTCCAGATAATGACCTGCGAAAACAATGAACTCAGAAAGATTCTGTTTACGAAAGATCAAGACATCAAGGAACAGAAGAAAACCATAAGCGATCTGAACCAGAGAATAAGGGATATTATATCTGGCACTGGGCCTGCTATCTCATCAAAATCGGCTGGGATTATCAGCGCTAAAATAACAGACCTTTGTAAACAGAATAGACATTTGGTAGCTGAAGTTGAAGGTTATAAGACCAAAAACGCTGCCCTCGAAAGGAAAATCATGCAGCTGGACATTGTCAATAAAGAACGGGAGAAATTGGACTTGTGCGTGTGCAAAGAAGAGCCGGTAGATACAAGTTCTGATGAGCTAAAAGAACTAAACAATAAATTAGCCGCGGTCAATAAAAAACTATACGACAGCAAAAATAGGAACTTGGAGTTAAAAAATGATATTTTGCTTGCAACAAAGATTCTACAGCAAGAGTTAGGTGACAAATTCACCAGTATTAAGGAGTTGCAGCATGATCTAGCCGGATGGAAAGGACGAGCTCAACAGATTATTTTGCTGCAAGCCAGGATCAGTGAGTTGGAGGAGAAATTGAATGGTAAACACAAAGACTTGATTGACGCGAAGAGGAAAGACCAAAGTCAGGTACATAGTTGTACGTTTTCTTTTACTAAAACAACTCGAATTAAAAAGTTGTTTTTTTCGGATGCGGCACTGCTTGTGGTTCTTTATGACTAAGCTCCGAAGACAAGCAAGGTTATATTTACGAGTTCAGTACTTAAAAGATGTGTCATAAAGCTGGTTACATTCAAATGTCTTAGTCATATTCATTGTAAGGATTTGAATTAATATCTAGTATAATTTATTAGTAGCCCGTATTTTCCCACTTCTGAACAAATGCTCTAAATATTTTCAATATTCCAGATTTAAACCTTACTGCTATATAAAGCGCCTACAGTTCAGTTCATCCTATCCCCTTTGTCTTGATCTTCCACACCTTTGTATTGTTTTCTTTGATACCCATTTCTAAGTTACCCACTTAATCCGATACGTGACCAATTCTATTTCAGCTTGGCTACTTTATGATCAGATGGTTATATAATATAATTGTTTTCCTAGATTATCAGAGAATTAGAACTTAAACGTAAGAAAGAGGTTGATCAGGCGATGAAAGAGTTGGAAACCCTCAAAGAAGAGAACATAGAGCTGAAGAAGAAGCTTGACGGAGGAAGATGTAGAATCAGAAACTTGGAGTGTGATGCAACATTAATAAGGCAGAAAATGCAGACTTTTTCGGAGAAGAGCAGTCATGATGATTTGTTGATTAACGAGCAAAGAGTAAGCTTTCAGAATCTTTTTAATTGGAATTGAATATCTTGTTATTTTCTTTGACATTACATAATTTTTAACCGTTTATTGACTTTGATCAAAAACTATTTTCAGAATCAAATAAAAACTCTGGAACTTTATTATCAAGAAATCTTAAAAGAGAACACAGTAAAAATGACAAAAATGAATTCTGAAATGGTCGAGTATCAGAAGCTGATTCAGAATACGGATGCTAAAATTGATGCTTTGAGGAAACAGGCTTCAGAAAAAACTGCTAAAATTGACGAACTGAGAGCACAGCTACTGAGGTATGAAGAATGTTCTTTACAGAGTGTGTTCTTCACGCCTATGAAAACTGCTACAGATAATGAGATCAAAAAACTATCTGAGCTCGTACTAATGTTGAATGAGCGACTTGACAACGAACGTCATAAGTGGGAAGAGTTAGATATAGCTCACCGAAAGTTGAAGGAAAAGAAAAAAAGGCTAGAGAAAAAAATTACTAGTATGGAAGATGAAATAAAATCTTTAAGGGATTCCAAAAGAGGTTCCAGAATGTCAAAGACTTCAATTGCAAAAGAACCACATTTCGATGGATTTGGATCTTCAGTTACCAAGAAGCAATCCTCTATCACAGCCGTTGCTGAAAGACCAAGCGAGACCACTACATCGGAATCACAACCAGAGGGATATGAAGTTCTAGATAAAGATGATTTAAGGTTCAAATTAGAACTAACAGAAGAAAAACTCAAAATCATGGAGGATAAATTAAAAATGATTGAAGAAGAAAAGCAAGAAGATTATAATCATTTGACAGAAATGATCCAAACTTCAAAACAATTGTTCAATGAAGCGCTAGCTGTATTGCAAAGAGAGAAATGCCTTTGCTCTTAGCCTTTTTATTTTTATGTATTTTATGCTAATAAAGTTTAGTTTGAAATGCTCTCAATTACTACAATCAATATTCATAATTCCTACCAAGTGGGTTATGTTCGGGTTACCTTCCAACACCTTGGTAGAAAATATTTCGTTGTCAGCAACACTAACCGCCGCCATTTGTCATTTCTTTGGCATGCGCGTTCAGGGATGCTACTAAAATTTGTGCTCTTGAGTGCTTTTACAAAAAAAAGTTGTTTCTAAAACTTTGTTTGTGATTTGTGTAAACTTGTGTTACTGTGAGTTACCAGTGCTTGAATATTTTTATAGTGTGATTGTGTAAAACATTCATCATGAATAAAACTTGCGCTAGGTGCGAGAAAACAGTTTATCCCACGGAGGAATTGAAATGTTTGGACAAGGTAATTTTCACTTGCATTCCAAATGGAAACCGGCCGTAGAATTTGCAGCTGTTTCCTACGCAGTTTTCTCTAGCCGTTATTTTTATTTACGAAACATTCGCGTTGTATTATACAGCGATCTTCTAAATTCGTAACGTTTTTCGTAACTGTTGTCGTGTGGCCGGCGAGTACATACACCAATTCATACAGACGGACGGTGACTCATTAAATTATATAAATTACCGCTGATATCATTGTGTGCTCATCGTGTATTTCACAGTATTTATCCGAAAATTGACCTTTTACCCAATTACTTTGTGAATTAGCGATTACATAGCCGGCCTCGCATCCTTTGAAGATTATATTCAAATTTCGAACGCAGTCTCGGTTCGTAGACTGAATCTGATCGAATCTGGAGACTGAATTTGATCAGCCTTAGACAATTTAAAAGAAAAAAAATAGCTTTAGTTAATGGCCAATTGATTAGGAAACAATTTGTTTACTATACCTTCCAGTACCAAATCAGTAAGATATGGCTGTTATCTCTTTGTTATCAGTAGTTACATGTTTGTAGTCCGAAATTAATGTAGATAGTATGATAAAGCCATATTCATTATCAAATGTCCTTGTCTATGATATAAATTTTCTGCTATTAATAAATTGTTGATACCTGCAACTTTGCCTGCATTGTTAGGGATCTTTAAAACAGACCTGTATTATTTTAAGAGATGAATAAAAAAAAACATTCTTTTTTCAAATACATAATTAATTATCAAAAGTTTTTGTGACTGTGGTTTAAATTCTCCCCTATTAATAAACAGTTACAAACAATACCCCTAACATTGCCTTCATAGTCAGGGATCTATAAAATAGATCTTCATTCCTTTATGACATGTATTTACCGATAAAAAGATTCATAATTCAAATACACATTTCTGCGATTGCCTCCATGCTCACTATCATATGAATGATAGTAACCAATGGCTTGAGTTCCCCTATATTCTTCTTCAGATGCCTCTCCAACTAGTGTTAACTATAATCTCATGAAATTTTTTCCTTGTCTTGTGCATGCCAGAAAAGTATCACTGCAGTCACAATTCCAGTACATTCTCATACAAAGCTTATATCTTTCATGTCTTAGAATGTGTCGAAGAAATGTAGTTTTCCGCCTTTTTACAATAGAGAACAGTTCCTGTTTTCTTTTGCATTTCCACTTCATCCTATATTTAAATATTTTCATCCCTTAAAAAAGGAGTTCTTATGCTCATTCTTGATATACCAAGTATACACAAACTACAAGGCTTTAGATCTGATAACAACAGAAATGGATTTACACTTACAATACCATAGTATGACTGGTGCTTTGCCACTGTGTTCGGAACTCCTATATAAATACTACCATATGGGGTAAATGGATGGCTTTTGGTCTATTTGTTTTTTTATTATCCTATTCATAGAGTTATAAAGATTACATACATATCATCACACCGAGTCCCTAATGGGGTAGGTAGAGAGTATTGAGCGCCAGTCCTCTCTTGACTTACATACCTCTTTAAGTAAATTATAAAATTGTATATCTTAATGAATATTGACATTGTCCCAAACTAAGCAAAGCTTGTAAGATGCAAGACAACAACACAGATGCATAGGACATCCAAGATCAAGGTACAAATACTCGTGTTCATCACACAAATATGCCCTTAGTGGGAACTAAACTACTAGACCTGACGGTCATCAAGTAAGTTATGATGTCAACCATGTGGTATACTGGTACATAATTACATAGAAATTCCCCTTATGTAGTATAATATAATTATCCTTATTAGTCATAAATGATGCTGGCCTCTGCAAGGTGTGAGATCACGCTTGGGTACATTGTAGATGTTTGTTTAAAAAGTAGATTATTTGGTTGTGTGTAGCATTTTGTAATTCAGTACTTGAGATTTTTATTTATTTCAATAGCTTACTAGTATTTTATAAATAAGTTTGAGAAGATGTTTGTTACAATCATGCCAGTAATGATGAAATTTGATAAGGATTATGATGATGAAATTTAGTACCAACATGGATTTTAAGCTAGAAAATCAAAATCAAAATATTTTATTCAACGTAAGGGACACAGGGAACACTTATTGAACTTATTTAGATGTTGCTATGTTTAATTCCAGAAGAAAACTACCAATTAAATCCAATCACATGTAGGATACACCAAATACTTATATAAATCATACAAAGTTCCAATTTTAAAATCTATTTATCACAGAACTTGGATGCAAGTCCTTTGCCAGCTTTTCTTTTTTTTTAAGTTATAATTATTTTACTTAATTTAGTATAGTAGGAGCTTTGTTTGAGCAGTATCTGAGAACATTGGAATTATCACATAGACTATAGAATATATTTTGCATATGCGATTCGGATTCTTGAAGTTTTCATAGCATTACTGGTGCTCTTTGTCCAGTTGTGGGGTCTATCATATTTAACTGAATCAGTATGCTCATGCAGGGTGCATGGACTGCAGGTGAACAAAATTGTTGCTCTTGAATTTCGTACTGGCACTATTAAGTAAGGCAAAAAAAAAAGGAAAAATATATTCTTAATTAGTCGTTTATTATGTAAATCGGATACGGGTTTCGAATTCAAATTTACTAATAAAAAAAAGTCAAAAAAGACACCATGATTCCGGCCAGGATCGAACTGGCGGCCTTCTGCGTGTAAAGCAGATGTGATAACCACTACACCACGGAACCAGTTGCTGTAGTTTGCGAAATTTGGCTTCGTTACTGACGTCAAATTCATTAAAGTATTGAATTGCGTTATTACAAAAAAATACGCAATTTTCCTCACGAAAGGTGTCATTTCAATGCACAAACATACGAAACAAATATTACGTAAAGGTTACTACTGTCATGAAAGCTATTATTTTTTTCCGCTGACCCTACATACACTTCACTAACCGCTGCCGCTAAGCATGCATCAAGATAATGATTAGGTAATTAATTTATATATATATATATATATATATATATATATATATATATACTAGCTGTGCCCGCGACTTCGTCGGCGTAGACAGCTTTTTTACCTTTCGTAAAAAAAATCTTTTTTTTTTTCAACAAAAAGTATCCTATGTTACTTCAAATACCTCCGAGAATATGTGTACAAAGTTTTATGGCGATCGGTTAAGTAGTTTTTACGTGAAAGCGTAACAAACAAACTTACATTCACATTTATAATATTAAGTAAGGATATATATCCTCACACCTTCCCACAAGGGTTCCGAAGGGGTAGGGCAGAGGTGTATTAAGTAGTGTGAGTAAGTGAGGTCAGAAAATAGAACATACTATAAATTTCCAAATGTGATAACCCTGATTTTTCCTTCGCTCATTAAAATATCTATCGCGTGCACATAATCAATTAAAACTTCCATGCGACGGTCAACAAAAACTCAAGTTAAACACGCGAGAGTGAAACCCCTCGTAGCAAGGTGACCGTTTACCTTAAAGAGCCTGCTTGATTGATATATATATTAGCCTTTTTATTTGCATTGTTTTCTTATACATGAAGAGTGGCAACCAAGCATACCGCCCACCTGGAGCGGTTACCGCAGCCTATTTACGCTTACGATACCGAAGTGTCACTTGCGCGTTGCCACTCTGTGTTCGGAGAAAATACTGTGTTGGCAACATTACATTACAACATTGTTGGCACAAGGGACTAATCCTTCTACTGCTAACACAATATAACAATCCTCCCCCTTCCCAAGGAGCTCATTACTGGTAGCCTTATTCACCGCGTAGGAACACAACACAAATTATTGTTTTATTTGGCTACGGACTTCTATAAGGTGGAGGTCCTGCCCCAGTCGGGCAGATACAAATTCGAACGGGAAACCCGTTATGTCCTACCTATTGAATACTATAAGGGGCTGGCCATGTATCACTCGCGCGCTGCCGACTCCTCAGGAATCTTTTCACACCCTTGATGAACTCCATGCTGTACTCTCTAGGGAAAACCTCAACTGGGAGCTTATTCAATTTATCGAAGTGCCAACCCTAAAATCTGCGGTCAGATGTTTAACGTAAGAATGTATAATCGACTTTTACTCAAGTCTTAGCTGGCCTCGTTGTCGCAGCCTTTGCAATGTCATCTGACTTTAATTGTATTATGACAAGGTTTTCATACATATGACCGCTATGTGTTATTCGCTAGGGATTACATAACACAAGGTACATTTATAAGGACATACATTTCATAGGCTGTGAAATGAGCACCCCAATGAGGTTTTTTTCCCTGGAGAATACATGCGAGTTCTTCAAGAAGGATGTGAAAAGATTCCTGCAAGATCGGCAACAAGCGAGTGATAACCCTGGTGTTGCAAGCATCCATAGGCGGCGGTAACCGCTTACCATCAGGTGGCCCGCAAGCTTGTTTGCCACCGAAGTGGTGGAAAAAGAAAATATATATAGAAAGGATTAGTGAAGATAGATTGACTAAATAAATATACTAAGCGAAATTGGTTGCAAGAAGACACGTCCCAACTCCCTAGATCAAATCGATCGGACGCCCAAGGGAACGTCAAGAGTACTCGAACCGACTAGAATGTGTGAAGTGACTGATGAATGTGGACGAAGCGAAAGAGGTAAGTCTAGAGAGAACTGGCGCTCTATACTCTCTGCCTACCCCGTTGGGGACTTGGCGTGATGATACGTATGTATGTGTTATTCGCTAGAGATTAACACAAGGTACATTTCTAAGGACATATAGAAAGGATGAGTGTAGATAGATTGACGAAAAAGATATACTTAGCGAAAGTGGGTGTCAGTACAGGCAGAGGAAGACCTAGTCTGACAGCTCCAAATTCGAACGGGATACCGGTTATGCCCTATCTCTCTTGTACTGAAACTTCAGTGTGCAGTCGGGATTCAAACTCGAATTCCTCGAATTGCACTCTTGAACCACTCTGCCACCACGGGCTCGGCGCTTATTATATAATAAAATCCTCACGCCTTCCACAAGGGTCCCCGAAGGGGTAGGCAGAGGTGTATAGATAATACCCACACACCCACTTTCCGCCAGAGGTATATTAGGTGCCAACGTGACAGATGGCGAGTCCATCGCCGTTACTCAAGCACGACTATACATACGCCTTTGTATTTCTTCTCAGACGTATGCAGGTTTCCTCTCGATGTTTTCCTTCTCCGTAAAGCTCGTGGTGTGACTAATCACTGTACTTAAGATCAGAAAAACTCATTGGTACAGTCGGGATTCGAACTTGCGACCTTTGCGTCGCGGGCAACTGCTCGAACCACTCGGCCACCACGGCTCTTTATTACATAATATGCAAATTCAAATGTTTTCCACAGTTAAATTCAGATAGTGAATGCAATTGTCATACGTACACGAATATTGCTCGTTGGCCAATTACAAACTCCCTTTGTATTGTGCTAATGCCACTAATTGTTCAGTAATTACGTTCGTACGTTGCATAAATGACCGGCCCTGACATATTAAAATCAAAATCAAAATCAAAATCAAAATCAAAATATTTTATTCAACGTAAGGGACACAGGGAACACTTATTGAACGTCACATATTTAATATAGACTAAAATTACCAGTTACCACCGTTTCCAAGAAAAAATACCTGCCAGGAGAAGAAACGGCGAAACAAACTCCCCGGTTTGCTTTTTTAACATTTGTTCCCTTTTACGTAGGGGTAGTTACATATATAAACTCTGTACAAGAGGAGCAATTCATTGCCATGCTTGGCCATCATTAAAATAATCTGATGTTTTATAATAAGCCTTTTGAATTAATTTACTTTTAACAACAGCTTTAAATTCTACAAAAGGTAATTCAATTATTTTCCGAGGTAGCTTATTAAAAAAACGTATACCTTGCCCGACAAATGAGTTCCTAGTTTTGTGTAATCTAGCTGTAGGAACATGGAGTTTATCTTTGTTCCGTGTATTCACAGTATGCAAGTCGCTATTTTTCTTAAATTTTACAATATTCTTTCTAACATATAACAAATTTTGGAATATGTATTGACTTGGTACGGTCAATATGTCAATTTCCTTGAATAATTCTCTAAGAGAATCCCGAGGCTTAAGGCTATAAATTGCACGAATAGCCCGCTTCTGCAGCACAAAAATAGATCCAATGTCTGCAGCATTACCCCATAAAAGAATGCTGTAAGACATGACACTATGAAAATAGCCGAAATAAACTAAACGGGCTGTGTTGATATCAGTCAAGTGTCTGATTTTTCTTACCGCGAATGCTGCAGAGCTGAGTCTATTCGCCAATCCATTAATGTGGGGGCCCCATTGCAATTTGTGATCCAATGTGACTCCAAGGAAGACTGTTGAATCCACAAGATCCAACTTCTCGGTATTTATAACTATAGGGGTAGTTAAAACCTTTTTCACATTAGGCATTGTAAATTTAATACATTTCGTTTTCCTAGCATTAAGTACCAAATTATTGGCACTAAACCAATGAACCACGTCAGAGAGAGCATTATTTACATCGTCAAAGTCATGTTTCTGTCGGTCTATCTTAAATAGTAAAGAAGTATCATCAGCAAATAATACAATATCATGTTTATCATTTACCAGGTGAGGTAGGTCATTGATATAGATAAGAAAAAGAAATGGACCGAGAATCGAACCCTGTGGAACGCCCATAGCTACTGGGCACCCCGGAGATAGTTCCCCACGTATACACACTTTTTGTACTCGTTTACTTAAGTAAGATGATATAAGGTTAAGAGCTAAATTCCTTATACCATAGTGGTCTAACTTCCTGATCAATGTTTCGTGATGCACACAATCGAAGGCTTTGGATAGGTCACAAAAAACACCTAAAGCATCCTTTGAATCCTCCCAAGCCTCCAAAATTTTCCTGATAAGCTCGACGCCTGCATCAGTAGTCGAGCGACCCTTTGTGAATCCGTATTGTTTAGTATGCATCAACTCATGTTTGTTAAAAAAGGCTAACATCTGGTTAAGTAAAACTTTTTCAAAAATTTTGCTGAAAACTGGTAACATTGAGATTGGTCTGAAATTGTTTGGGTCAGTAAAGGTACCAGTTTAAATAAAGGAATGATTTTACTATATTTCATTTGATCAGGAAATTCACCACTAGCAATACATGCATTAAAAACTAATGCTAAGTCTACTGCAACAATGTCAATAATACTATTAAGAACTTTGACAGAATGTCCCCATAAATCAGTAGACTTTTTCATATCTAGGGATTTAAAAGTTTTTATTATTTCTTCGGGGGTAACAGTATTGAAATTGAATTCAGTATCAGATTTTTCCACATGATCTTTAAGAATTTTTTCAGCGGAGGAAGGTGATGAAGTTAATGATTTTGTTAATGAGACTGGAATATCAGCAAAAACTGATCCAAAAGCGGCAGCTACAGCAGAATCAGCTTCAATTAAACTATCATTAATATTTAATTTTATTCCATCCTGTTTTTGTGCCGATTTCCCAGTCTCACTATTTATAATACTCCATGTTGCCTTAGTCACATTGGATGACTTTGAAATTTTATTTCTCACAGCAATAGACTTGGCGCTTGAACAAACCTTTTTAAATAATTTGGAATAATTTTTAACATAATTGATAAAATCTAAATCAAAATTAAATGTTTTCTCATGGTACAGTTCATACAGCCTTCGTCTACTTCTATGAATGCCTGTGGTAGCCCACTCACTAAACGCCATATGGTTACCAATTTGAACAGTCTTAGGGGTGAATATGCGCTCATGTTCTTTATGTACCACTTGGAAAAGAGAGTTATACATTGATTGAGGATTTTGGTGGTTACTTTTTAAAGGAAATTTACTGAGCACATTACCGCGAAAACTATTCAAACGACTTGCATTTACAGGTACATAAGTAATCCTCATTTTGGGAACTTTAACATTATGTTTTCTAAAACTTATTAATTGGCCGCAGTGATCTGATTCTAGTTTATTTATAATCTCTTTACTAATGGGCTCAAAATTTGTAAATATATTATCAATACATGTAGCTGAGCTATATGTACACCAATATATACATACATACAACACGCCGAGTCCCAGTGGACCGAGAGAGTTGAGCGCTTGTTCGTTTTGAACTTGGCTCTTTATCCACATTCATCAGTCTAATATATAAAAATGCTATGGGCTATTGGAATATACATATACCTGGGCAAACTAAGCCAAATGGCACTCTCGGGTAGTGTTGTGTTCCTGCGGTGAGTGGGGTTTGCAGAACTACACAAGGAATGGCTGTGCTGGACCTCGCTCGCAACTTAAGTACCCTTGCATAGATTGCTTTAGGATTCCACCTAGCGGTTAGGCACAACGGATCTACCGTTCACAATTGTAGTCACCCGACTGGGGCAGTGCCTCCACCTTACAGAAGGTCGCAGCCAAATGGCGCTGCTCTCGGGTAGTGTTGTGTCCCTGCGGTGAGTGGAGTTTGCAGAACTACGCAAGGAATGGCTGTGCTGGACCTCGCTCGCAACTTAAGTACCCTTGCATAGATTACTTTAGGATTCCACCTAGCGGTTAGGCACAACGGATCTACCGTTCACAATTGCAGTCACCCGACTAGGGCAGTACCTCCACCTTACAGAAGGTCGCAGCCAGATGGCGCTGCTCTCGGGAAGTGTTGTGTTCCTGCGGTGAGTGAGGTTTGCAGAACAAACATGACTGATTGCAGTGCTGGTACCAAGAACGATAATTGTGACATTGTCATCATGGTGTATATACTGCTATCCCTTTCGCACATGAGCATGATGATAGAGATATAATACTTATAGAGATTGCTTGTAATGGTAGATTTTAGCCTTTACGCTACTAGCATTATCACCCTGACGCCAAATAAGGTCCGAATCAAACCGCATTACTATATACTTCTGCACTCTTGTTATATAACATGTGCGCCTTGAGATATTTTTTACGGCTCAGTTCTTGTCCCGAGCAGAACATGATGAGAAAAAGGACGTAGTCAACTTGAGACATCCTTGTAGTTGCAAATGGTCGTACACATCGATGATGATATGTAAACATTAAGAGGTACAAAGGCATTTTAGGTTTTTTGGTTATAAGAGCCGTGGTGGCCGAGTGGTTCGAGCAGTTGCCTGCGACGCAAAGGTCGCAAGTTCGAATCCCGACTGTACCAATGAGATTTTCTGAACTAAAGTACAGTGATTAGTCACACCACGAGCTTTACGGTGAAGGAAAACATCGAGAGGAAACCTGCAAACGTCTGAGAAGAAATTCAAAGGCGTGTGTATAGTCGTGCTTGAGTAACGGCGATGGACTCGCCATCTGTCACGTTGGCACCTAATATACCTCTGGCGGAAAGTGGGTGTGTGGGTACTACCTATACACCTCTGCCTACCCCTTCGGGGACCCTTGTGGGAAGGCGTGAGGATATATATATATATATATATATATATATATGAGAGAAGAAAGATTGACGAAACAGTACAATTCGATTGACGGTACACTTCGAAAGTGTAAATACGAATGTTGGATAAAGCGAGATAATAGCAAGTGGCGCTGTTTACCACGTGAGGGACTTGGCGTAATGATTTGTATGCAAGTTGAAAGTATAGGGTCAGTAATGTCGGTGGCACAGTAACACTAAGATCAGTGCCCATACGTAACCGGCGTTGCGTAACTAGTGCTTCGGCTAAATGATCCGTGAAAGCGAACGAAACTAGGTGTGTTAATTGTCCGTACTCCGTACTGTTGTAGAGTTGAAACTGGATTGAACTAGTTCATACTACTTATATATATCATCATATATATATATCATCTCATTAGAGTTCTTGTCTTCTATCTATCTTAAAGCTTTGAAAAGAGTAACCATGGAGTTTCTTGCCGGTTCTTCTCCATGGAAGCGACCAACACGAACCGTGCTTCTTTTTCGACGTTTTATAAGTGCCCACCTGGGCCTATGTGAAATAAAAAGATTTTGATTTGATTTGAGAGTCCCTTACGGGGTAGGCAGAGAGTGTAAAGAACTATATTATACTACCTACATATACCTACATATACTATTAGTAACGAGCTTGCGATGGACTCGTCATCTGACACGTCATCTGACCGTCAAAAACTGGGTGTGTGGTTACCATATACACATATCTGCTTAAACCTTCGGGAACCCTTGTGGGAAGGCGTGAGGATACATTTGTACTTTACATTCAGAAAAAAACTCATTGGTACAGTAGTGTGAAGTGAACTCGCAATGTTTGCGTGGCAGGCGACTGCTCGAACCACTCTGCCATCAAGGTTCAATGGCTTTCTGTAAGAAGGAACCTGCACAAAGGCGAGCTTGAGAGACGGAGACAGACTCGCCATTTGTCAGGCTGTCACATGATAAATATACCCTGTCACATACAAATATTGTTCTCACACCTCTGCCTGTCCATTTGCAATCTACGTTAACAGTGTACGATTTTTACCTTTATATATTTATCTTTTTTATTATACCTCAAGGGTTGCCACCCACCAGCACACGGCCCAACTGATGGGAAGCGGTTACCTTACCTTAGCCTATTTACGCTCACGATACCAAAGTAACACTTGCTCGTTGCCACTCTGTGTTCGGAGAGTATACTTTGCAGCATAATGGGACTAATCCCTCTGCTGCCAACACAATATAACAATTCTCCCATTATATTGAGGAAACATTATTACATAATATGTAGGTAATAATGTTATGGACAAATTTACATATGTATTTAAAAGGAAATAGTGCGTAATACATAGCGTGCCAAACTAAATGGGGCCTCATCACGATTGGATTAAGGACTATATTTGCACGATACAAAGACAGGAAAACCCGGACACGTGGGTTTATTATTATTATTAGGTATGTATTTTAAATGATTGGCCTATAGCCACTCGAAATCGACTGATTCATGTCGATGAAGCGAGGTCTGTAAGCCTAAAACAGGTACTCTCTCTGACCAACCCGTGACTCCAATGGGAGATAAAGTATATATTTATATTATTTATAAAGTATGATATTTGTGAGCCGTGGTGGCCGAGTGGTTCGAGACACAAAGATCGCAAGTTCGAATCTCGACTGTACCAATGAGTTTTTCTGAACTGTAAACATCGAGAGGAAACCTGCACGCTTGACATGAAATTCAAACGAGTATGTATAGTCGTGCCTGAGTAACGGCGATGGACTCGCCATCTGTCACGTTGGCACCTAAAATGTATCCCTGGCGGAATGTGGGTGTGTGGGTACTGCCTATACACCTCTGCCTATCCTTTCGGGGACCCTTGTGGGAAGGCGTGAGGATGTTAAAGAATTATGGTGAATGAACGGCTGTATGTAAGCCGGCCGGAGAGGTAGAAAGTGGTGTGACCCTATTGCACACAGATGGCGCGGCGCCGGCGCCTAAGGTCGACCGCGAGCGTACATTGCTTACACAATATCTATATAGATACACATATGTTATATATATATATATATATATATATATATATATATATATATATATATATATATACATATTAGCACCTAATATACCTCTGGCGGGAAGTGGGTGTGTGGGTATTACCTGCACACCTCTGCCTACCCCTTCGGGGACCCTTGTGGGAAGGCGTGAGGATATATTATTATTATACATATGTTGTACACAATACCTACTAACATTACCATAATTCGTCATAGGCTAGACCCTGGTGGCTGCTTTAAATAGTTGACTGCAGGTTCGAATCCTATCTTCATCAGATAATTTATAAATCGAAAGTGAATTTTGTATCCAAATTCCTTCCAATAAGGGTCCCCGGTGAAGGAATCATCGAGAGGAAACCTGCATACGTCTGAGAAGAAATTCAAGACGCATGTATATTCGTGCTTGAGTAACGGCGATTAACTCACCATCTGTCACGTTGGCACCTAAAATATAACTCCGGCGGAAAGTCGTTGTGTTGGTACTACCTACACACCTCTGCATACCCCTTTGGGGAACCGTGGGAAGGTGCCAATCCTATCCCAGTGCCAAAGTTCATCCAATATTAACTCAAATTTGGTATTTGATCTTCCTCTCTCTTCTTCGCATTGTATGTTTTGTCAAACTCGTCCTTTCATATATATTTAAGAGATGTAGGGCATAACGGGTTTCCCGTTCGATTTTGGAGCTGCCCGACTGGGGCAGGACCTCCACCTTATAGAAGTCCGTAGCCAAATGACACCATTGTTTGTGTTGTGTTCCTACGCGTTGAATAAGGTCTCCAGTAATGAGTTTCTTGGGGAGGGGGGGAGGATTGTTAAAATGTGTTGGCAGCAGAGGGATTAGTCCCATTATGCTAATATACCTCTGGCGGAAAGTGGGTGTGTGGGTATTACCTATACACCTCTGCCTACCCTTTCGGGGAACCTTGTGGGAAGGCGTGAGGATATATTATTATTATTATTATTATATGCTGCCAACACAGTATAGCTCTCCGAACACAGAGTGGCAACGCGCAAGTGATACTTCAATAGTGTAAGCTGAAATAGGCCGTTTTCCATCGGGTGGGCCAAAAAAAACATTATGTCCAAACCAACGAAACATGTCTTTCCTCATCTATACAATCAAACCCTCGTTCCCACCTTAATAGCGGATTCGATCTAAAATGGATTTTGCAAACAATATATATGTGTACAGTCGCGGGAACTGCGGACAATGGGTACGTTAATACGTGGGAAAGCAAACGTCAAGATTAAGCCTGTTTATATGGACGGTGTATTTCTTAACCGTATAATAAACCTTACGGTATATTTAATTAAGTTGATATTCGAGTGCTTACAGAACGAACACTCCCCAGCCACGTTCGCTGGTTGGAGTAATTCAGTGTACCCTGATTTCGACTTTATCTGGTTATGTACATAAGGGGCAAAATTGCTGTTTTATACAAATACCGTCGTACTAAACTTGTTGTATGAATTTGTGTCTTAAGATATTCCGAAACATTTTCCTGTTGTATGAGAATTTAGCAAACTGGATGTGACCCGGTTGTTGTACCTGCGGTTAATTTGGTTTTATTAGTACCTATATAGTTATTTTACTAAAGTTTCAAAAGAAAAGTTCGAATACCGACTGTACCATGAGTTTTCCTGAACTTAGTTTGGGACTAGGTCAATTTGTGTGGAATTGCCTATCTATATAAGTATGTATATCGTTGTACAGTTCCCGTAGTACAAGCTTTGCTTAGTATGGGACTAGGTCAATTTGTGTGGAATTGCCTATCTATATAAGTATGTATATCGTTGTCCAGTTCCCATAGTACAAGCTTGGCTTAGTTTGGGACTAGGTCAATTTGTGTGGAATTGCCTATCTATATAAGTATGTATATCGTTGTCCAGTTCCCATAGTACAAGCTTGGCTTAGTTTGGGACTAGGTCAATTTGTGTGGAATTGCCTATCTATATAAGTATGTATATCGTTGTACAGTTCCCGTAGTACAAGCTTTGCTTAGTATGGGACTAGGTCAATTTGTGTGGAATTGCCTATCTATATAAGTATGTATATCGTTGTACAGTTCCCATAGTACAAGCTTTGCTTAGTATGGGACTAGGTCAATTTGTGTGGAATTGCCTATCTATATAAGTATGTATATCGTTGTCCAGTTCCCATAGTACAAGCTTTGCTTAGTTTGGGACTAGGTCAATTTGTGTGCAATTGCCTATCTATATAAGTATGTATATCGTTGTCCAGTTCCCATAGTACAAGCTTTGCTTAGTTTGGGACTAGGTCAATTTGTGTGGAATTGCCTATCTATATAAGTATGTATATCGTTGTACAGTTCCCGTAGTACAAGCTTTGCTTAGTATGGGACTAGGTCAATTTGTGTGGAATTGCCTATCTATATAAGTATGTATATCGTTGTCCAGTTCCCATAGTGCAAGCTTTGCTTAGTTTGGGACTAGGTCAATTTGTGTGGAATTGCCTATCTATATAAGTATGTATATCGTTGTCCAGTTCCCATAGTACAAGCTTTGCTTAGTTTGGGACTAGGTCAATTTGTGTGGAATTGCCTATCTATATAAGTATGTATATCGTTGTCAGTTCCCATAGTACAAGCTTTGCTTAGTTTGGGACTAGGTCAATTTGTGTGCAATTGCCTATCTATATAAGTATGTATATCGTTGTCCAGTTTCCATAGTACAAGCTTTGCTTAGTTTGGGACTGTGGGCCCACTCTGTGTGAACTGCCCATTCATATAAGTATGTATAATGTTGTACAGTTCCCATTGTACAAGCTTTGCTTAGTTTGGGACTAGGTCAATTTGTGTGGAATTGCCTATCTATATAAGTATGTATATCGTTGTCCAGTTCCCATAGTACAAGCTTTGCTTAGTTTGGGACTAGATCAATTTGTGTGGAATTGCCTATCTATATAAGTATGTATATCGTTGTCCAGTTCCCATAGTACAAGCTTTGCTTAGTTTGGGACTAGGTCAATTTGTATGGAATTGCCTATCTATATAAGTATGTATATCGCTGTCCAGTTCCCATAGTACATGGCTTAGTTTCAGACTTTGAATAACTCTGTGTGGAATTGCCTATCTATATAAGTATGTATATCGTTGTCCAGTTCCCACAGTACAAGCTTTGCTTAGTTTGGGACTAGGTCAATTTGTGTGGAATTGCCTATCTATATAAGTATGTATATCGTTGTCCAGTTCCCAAAGTACAAGCTTTGCTTAGTATGGGACTAGGTCAATTTGTGTGGAATTGCCTATCTATATAAGTATGTATATCGTTGTCCAGTTCCCACAGTACAAGCTTTGCTTAGTTTGGGACTAGATCAATTTGTGTGGAATTGCCTATCTATATAAGTATGTATATCGTTGTCCAGTTCCCACAGTACCAGCTTTGCTTAGTTTGGGACTAGGTGAATTTGTGTGGAATTGCCTATCTATATAAGTATGTATATCGTTGTCCAGTTCCCACAGTACAAGCTTTGCTTAGTTTGGGACTAGATCAATTTGTGTGGAATTGCCTATCTATATAAGTATGTATATCGTTGTCCAGTTCCCACAGTACAAGCTTTGCTTAGTTTGGGACTAGGTCAATTTGTGTGCAATTGCCTATCTATATAAGCATGTATATCGTTGTCCAGTTCCCACAGTACAAGCTTTGCTTAGTTTGGGACTAGGTCAATTTGTGTGCAATTGCCTATCTATATAAGTATGTATATCGTTGTCCAGTTCCCTATAGTACAAGCTTTATTTCTATTTGGGGATTCAGGTCAATTCCAGTGGAATTGCCTATCTATATGGCATGTATATCGTTGTCCAGTTCCCACAGTACAAGCTTGCTTTTAGCTTGGGACTAGGGCAATTTGTGTGGAATTGCCTATCTATATAAGTATGTATATCGTTGTCCGGTTCCCACAGTGCAAGCTTTGCTTAGTTTGGGACTAGGTCAATTTGTGTGGAATTGCCTATCTATATAAGTATGTATATCGTTGTCCAGTTCCCATAGTACAAGCTTTGCTTAGTTTCGGACTAGGTCAATTTGTGTGTAATTGCTTATCTATATAAGTATGTATATCGTTGTCCAGTTCCCATAGTACAAGCTTTGCTTAGTTTGGGACTAGGTCAGTTTGTGTGGAATTGCCTATTTATATAAGTATGTATATCGCTGTCCAGTTCCCATAGTACAAGCTTTGCTTAGTTTGGGACTAGGTCAATTGGTGTGGAATTGCCTATCTATATAAGTATGTATATCGTTGTCCAGTTCCCACAGTACAAGCTTTGCTTAGTTTGGGACTAGGTCAATTTGTGTGGAATTGCCTATCTATATAAGTATGTATATCGTTGTCCAGTTCCCATAGTAAAAGCTTTGCTTAGTTTGGACTAGGTCAATTTGTGTGGAATTGCCTATCTATATAAGTATGTATATCGTTGTCCAGTTCCCATAGTAAAAGCTTTGCTTAGTTTGGACTAGGTCAATTTGTGTGGAATTGCCTATCTATATAAGTATGTATATCGTTGTCCAGTTCCCACAGTACCAGCTTTGCTTAGTTTGGGACTAGGTGAATTTGTGTGGAATTGCCTATCTATATAAGTATGTATATCGTTGTCCAGTTCCCACAGTACAAGCTTTGCTTAGTTTGGGACTAGATCAATTTGTGTGGAATTGCCTATCTATATAAGTATGTATATCGTTGTCCAGTTCCCATAGTACAAGCTTTGCTTAGTTTGGGACTAGGTCAATTTGTGTGGAATTGCCTATCTATATAAGTATGTATATCGTTGTCCAGTTCCCACAGTACAAGCTTTGTTTAGTTTGGGACTAGGTCAATTTGTGTGGAATTGCTTATACGTGCAAGTATCTAATTATAAGTTTCGGTTTAATAATAAGAAGATCTTTACCCTACCCTTTTGGAATACTCGACATTGTCAAATCATGCAATTTTGTACCTTACAGGTTTGGCACAAGGGCTGTTTCAAATGTCAGGAATGCGGGATGACCCTCAACATGCGAACCTACAAGGGATACGGGAAGCTGCCTTATTGCGAAGCGTAAATATATATATTTTTTAATATTACATATCCTCACGCCTTCCCACAAGGGTCCCCGAAGGGGTAGGCAGAGGTGTATAGGTAATACCCACACACCCACTTTCCGCCAGAGGTATATTAGGTGCCAACGTGACAGATTGGGAGTCCATCGCCGTTACTCCAGCACGACTATACATACGCCTTTGAATTGCTTCTCAGACGTATACAGGTTTCCTCTCGATGTTTTCCTTCACCGTAAAGCTCGTGGTGTGACTAATCACTATAGGCACTTCATTTTAGACAAATCATAATTAAACCGTAAATTACAGTGGGTAGGTTTTAATCAATTTGTCATGGGAATATCTGACTTACGATGGAGGTAATATGATTCACTGAATATAAATAGATTTGCGTGTTATTGTTTGCAATTAGCTTGTTGCTTCACCGGAATCGAATAGAGACGTTAGTTATTTGTATATATTATATATTATTGAGGATTTTCGCTATGGAACACAAATTGTTTCTGTGAAAATACAAAGTTTTATATATATACTAGCTGTCCCGCCCAGCTTTGCTTGGGTGAAAAAGTTAAATTGCCCGTAGCACGATCGCAGCGCCACCTATCGGGTCCAATTGCGATTTAAGCTATCCTATCTTTTAAGTTGGATCAAACTACACATTGCTGCACAATGCAAACTGCACAAACAACAAATTTGGTTGAAATCGGTTAAGTAGTTAAGGAGTCCATTGAGGACAAACATTGTGACACGAGATTTATATATATTAAGATATATGTCGGTAAAGAAAACACTGCGATGAACCCTACATACGTTTAAGTACAAATTCAGAGTTCTATGTATATCTCGCGTTTGAGATTCGGTGATAGTCTCCATTCATTTGTCAGCATGTGCTTCAAATGCCATCTACCCCTACCGGGACCCTTATGGAAAGGCGTGGAGATATACTCTATAGTCTATGTTAACCGTACAATAACGTAGTCTGCCAGCTTTTTTTTTATACCACTTGGGTGGCAAACAAGCATGCGGCCCGCCTGATGGTAAGCGGTTATCACAGCCTATGGACGCTTGCAACCCTATCACTCGCGCGTTGTCGTCCCTAAACTTGCAGGCTTATTTGCAACAATGTTACCTATTATTACAACACGGTCCATTATTAAATACTTTGTCACTGCACGTACGTGAACACGCGAACGTGATAAATGAAAGTTAAGCGATTCTACTCACTTTTCACTGACTAGGAAGCCCGTGTTCAACCGGCCATACCCTCGGAATTTGTCTCTGGAATGTTGGCAATTTATTTTTTATTGTCTATCGAAGCGTGACCGCGGTAGCATTGTCTACATAGCCAAACGATGATGGGAGCTAAATGTATCCAGTCAGGTAATTGTTAGGTGATAAGCGAACACAGCTAAGGGCACCCCATGTGGGGTTCAGACCTCGGCATGGGCAGTGGATTAGCCACGTATAGATAGTGACATCCGCGAAGACGCGCCAATTTCTAGTCGAGGGGGTCGCGGGATGCGGGGAGTATGACCCGAGTCCATTCATTGTAATGTGCGTGTGCACTCATAGGTAATCAGTGTGTACCGATAATGCTCACACATTAGTGGAAGGTTGCACACTTACACTATAGACTATAGGGAAGAATAGTGGGGCACGTCTTCGTGGATGGCATGAGCTATAGCTACAGTAGCGATATATCTATAGGTACAAATACTTTTTTCATCACACAAACGTCTGGCTTTAGCGGGATTCGAACCCACGACCTCAAGTTTCGTAGTCAGGAGATCTAATCAGAACAGATGTCCGTCAAATCCGTAATTATATAACCTCACGTAGTTATTGGACTACCCCTAATTGTGCTCTCTGCCGTTCCAGTCACGTGCCAAAAGCCAAGTCAACAACAATGGCGGAGACCCCGGAACTGAAGCGGATAGCGGAAAACACCAAGCTACAGAGCAACGTCAAGTACCACGCTGACTTCGAGAAGAGTAAGGGGAAGTTCACACAGGTAATGGTCCATGTTAAAAAGTTACTTTAACATACATGGAGCAACAGTCAAGACTGGTTGCAAAGCAATGTCAAGGATCACGCTGACTTCGAGAAGAGTAAGGGGGAGTTCACACAGGTGCCATGTTAAAAAAGAGGTGCATATATCCTTTTTTTGTATCACAAGTGTGGCTCTGGCTGGAGGCCACGCCATTGACCAGATAAGTAGCAAGTTTCCGGAACGCACGCTACGAGAGATTATATAAAAAACAAACACAAGTATGGCAAACAAGCATATGGCCCATCTGATGGAAAGCGCTTACCGTAGCCTGTCGTTGCCACTCTGCGTTCGGAAAGGTATACTATATTATATTAAAAATATACGTACGAGCATCGGTCAAGACTGGTTGCAAAGCAATGTCAGGTATCACGCTGACTTCGAGAACTACTGAACGGAATGGATTGGTAGTAGAGATAATTAGCTGGAATGACACATAGGATAAGGTTTAATTGAAGAAAAAAAATACCTCGGTGAAATCGTGGGGCTCTAGCAGTGTATAATAATATAATAATAATAATATATCCTCACGCCTTCCCACAAGGGTCCCCGAAGGGGTAGGCAGAGGTGTATGGGTAATACCCACACACCCACTTTCCGCCAGAGGTATATTAGGTGCCAACGTGACAGATGGCGAGTCCATCGCCGTTACTCAAGCACGACTATACATACGCCTTTGAATCTCTTCTCAGACGTATGCAGGTTTCCTCTCGATGTTTTCCTTCACCGTAAAGCTCGTGGTGTGACTAATCACTGTACTTAAGTTCAGAAAAACTCATTGGTACAGTCGGGATTCGAACTTGCGATCTTTGTGTCGCAGGCAACTGCTCGAACCACTCGGCCACCACGGCTTTTTTATTTTTTCTTTTTTGTATAATAATAATAATAATCATTTATTTGCAAAAAACATTACCAAGCGTCTATCTTGGCCCTTATACCTATATATAACCCTTCGGCGGCCTTCTGGCCTAGCAGTGCTCTTGATTGCGAAGCTTGAGGTAGTGGGTTCGATTCCTGCTGAAGGAAGATTGTTGTGTGATGAACACGAGTATTTGTACCTTAGTCTTAGATGTTCTGAGCATTTATATATATCTATCTATATAAGTAAGTTTGTATATCATTGTCTAGTTTCCATAGAACAAGCTTTGCTTAGTTTGGGACAAGGTAAATTTGAGTGGAATTGGCCCAAGTTATTTATTTATATTGTTTATTATCACTTTCAGGTGGCTGACGATCCAGAAACCCTGCGAATCAAAGCCAATACAAAAATAATAAGCAATGTGGCGTACCATGGAGATCTTGAGAAGAAGGCACAAATGGAGAAACAAAGACAGATCAACGAAAATGGAGAACTAGTCGGTAAGTTCTTCTCCATTTGCGGACGCTATATAAATGTGATGGGTAAATGTTTGGTGTTGTTACATACGCGCATTTTGTATTACGAATAGAAACTATTTAAATCTGAGGTAGTAGGAACTTAAATAGAGCCGTGTTGGCCCGATCGGTTCGAGGAGTCTGCAAAGATTGTGAGTTCGTATTCCTACGAGATCCGACGAGAGCATATGATGCGTTTGATGAATATGGATGTAACTAAGGTAACCAAAGGCCAAAATTGCAGGGCAAATAATAATCTAGAGCACCAACTTAACTATTTAAAATCGTTTGTTCCGTATTCGTCGATTTCCGAACTCGACGTACTCCAGATTCGTTGATTTCCGAACTCGACGTACTCCAGATTCGTTGATTTCCGAACTCGACGTACTCCAGATTCGTTGATTTCCGAACTCGACGTACTCCAGATTCGTTGATTTCCGAACTCGACGTATTCCAGATTCGTTGATTTCCGAACTCGACGTACTCCAGATTCGTTGATTTCCGAACTCGACGTACTCCAGATTCGTCGATTTCCGAACTCGACGTACTCCAGATTCGTTGATTTCCGAACTCGACGTACTCCAGATTCGTTGATTTCCGAACTCGATGTACTCCAGATTCGTTGATTTCCGAACTCGACGTACTCCTGATTCGTTGATTTCCGAACTCGACGTACTCCAGATTCGTCGTAGGTATTCTAGAGTCGTCGTACTACAGTCGACTCTATAATAAAATTAAAAACTAATATCACATTGATAATTATTTTAAATAAAAAAAAGCAACTAAGCAATTTAATAGCATATTAAATTCGCATTCCTGGTTTTTGTCAATCTTTCTTCACTCATCATTTCTATATGTACAAACCAACTGAACATGCCTTTCTTCATCTTTACAATCACACCCTCGTTCACATACATTAAATCTTTGCACATACGTTGAGAAAATACGAATTAGTATAGTTGCGATTCGAACTTGCAATATTTGCGTTACTACTCGAACCACGCGGCCACTACGGCTCTTAATTTTTTTTAATGCCTAGTAGAGCTTGGGAGTTAGTTGATAATTGTCATGTTCATCAGTGTCGCTTTGCCAATCAAAAGGGGATGTTTTTTTTATCGTGTACTGTATCTAACCCGTGTTCTATAAAGCGGTCGTGAGTTGGAAGGATTCTGTTTTTGCTATTGGATTTGGTGGTTAAATCACTAGGGCATACAGTTTAATTTTAATCTAGAGCTAGAATTAAGCAATTGAGCAAAAACTAATAAATTAAGGAGTCTGTGACAAAAGTTCTCCGTTCTTTTTTTTTATATAAAATGTCAAAATGTAAGTAAGCTCTAAAATACCAAGTCTTTTGGCCTTACTAAACCAGAATAGTTATAAATATTGTTTCTATGACATAAATGACAAAACAAATGTAGCAAATGAGCGTGTTGTTAGGGGCTAGGGGTGTCCCGCGGTTATAGATAGTGCCACCCACGAAAACGCGCCCCACCAATTTCTAGTCGAGGGGGTCTCGGGATGCGGGGAGTATGACCCGAGTCTATTAATTGTTGTGTGCGTGTGCACTCATAGGTAATCAGTGTGTACCGATAATACTCAAACATTAGAGGAAGGTTGCACACTCACACTATAAAATAAAGTAAATTTTACTATGAGCCGTGGTGGCCGAGTAATTCGAGTTGCTTGTAACACAAGCCAATAAGTTTATCTGAACTCAAGTACAGTTAATAGTCACACCACGAGCTTTTGAAAGTTTGAAAAGGTTTATGTATAGTCGCGCTCGAGTTACGGCGATGGACTCGCCATCTGTCACGTTGGCATCTAAAATATATCTCTGGCGGAAAGTGGGTGTGTGTACACTTGCACACCTCTGGGGGTAGCCTCAAGGGACCCTTATAAGAAGGTGTGAGGACATATTATTATGAAAAGATTGGTTGCCGTACTTGCATTCTTTTTTATTTATTTATAATATTAAAATTCTAGAGCAAGTGAATGAATTTGTATATCTTGGAAGCATGTTCACACGAGATGGAAAGTATGAAAAAGATATTGAAAGAAGGATAACTGCCGGAAATAAGGTGAATGGAGCCATGTCGGCGTTGATGGGCAGTAAAAGTCTGAGCAAGAATGCTCGAGTTGCTGTCCACAACGCGATATTGGTACCTACCTTATTGTATGGCAGCGAATCCTGGGTATGTCAGAGGAAGTATGAAAATGGCTTGAATGCAGTCGAGATGCGATCTCTTCGAAAAATGTGCGGCGTAACGATATTAGATCGAATCCGCAATGAAGAGATTCGCAAATCATCTGGCGTGAATGAGGGCGTGATTGTAAAGATGAAGAAAGGCATGTTACGTTGGTTTGGACACATAGAAAGGATGAGTGAAGAAAGATTGACGAAACAGATATACAAAGCAAAAGTGTGTGCAAGAAGAGGCAGAGGAAGGCCACGTTCAACTACCTGGATCAAATAGATCGGACTCTGAAGGACGGGAACGTTAAGAGTACTCGAAACCGACGAGCATGTATGAAGAGACTGATGAATGTGGACGAAGCGAAAGAGGTATGTAAGTCTAGAGAGAACTGGCGCTCTATACTCTCTGCCTACCCCGTTAGGGACTTGGCGTGATGATATGTATGTATGTATGTATACTATTAAAGATTAACATTAAGTTAACAAATATAGTAGTTGTAAAGAAACTATTCTGACCAAATCCAAAACAGCACATCTCCTTTCATAAAAAGATATTAACAGAAACCCTTCAAATTTTCGACCGCTGCCAAATTCATTATATATCACTAATTCACCTGTCTGTCCATCACGCACATAGAAGTACCAACCGACTACAACCAGCAACTGAACAATTACGCGACAGAAATGTTGCCACCCGCCCTCCCGCCACCGAACCTACCCGCGAAGAATCATTACCAAACGCCTACAACGCAATACCAACCGGGCCAACACATATCCGGGCAAAACCACATGCACGCCCAGAGCCAGCATATGCACGCGCCGAGTCAGCATATGCACGCGCCGAGTCAACATATGCATGCGCCAAATCATCACAATATGAACGCCCAAAATCACATGGCTCAGAATCAACATAGAAGCGCTCAGAACCACAAAATGACCGCTCAAAGTCAGCATATGCCCACACAAAGTCCGCATATGTCCGCTCAAAGTCAGCATATGCCCACACAAAGTCAGCATATGTCCGCTCAGAGTCAGCATATGCCTGCCCAGAATCAGCATATGCCCGCTCAGAGTCAGCATATGCCTGCCCAGAATCAGCATATGCCCGCTCAGAGTCAGCATATGAATGCCCAGAATTATCAAAATCGACAATATCAAGAGCAATATTACAAGCCGCCCGAGGATTTCGCCTATCAGTACACGGATTATCAGAACGCATATGGGTACGGTCAGCAACAGAACCACAGTGGAGGTTCGAAGATTGGCAGGATCGAAGACTACGATCCGGTCATTGACCCGCCCAGAGCCCCGCCCAACACGCAAAGGGCGTCAGCCACCCTTATTTATAACAGCACGAGTGATGGGAAACTAAGAGGTTTGGATCATTATTATTATTATTATTTTCCATGCTTTTTTTGTGTTTGGAACGCTTCTTTAGTGTTTTGTTTTTTTTTATATATTCTATTGACTTATTTTGGAAGTAATTAAGAAAAATATGTATGTATATGTTATTATGATCGAGCTGAGTGAAGCGGGTTCGATTCTCGGCGAGATATTCTTCGAATTTTTTTGAGTGTTCTATCTATGTATATTTTCCTATATGTAACGTATATAATAATTATATGTTAATATCAACTAAGTAACGTATATTGTTTGAGATTACTTTCTTTATCCTGTACGACTAAAAGCATGTAATATTGTACTCATTTATGCGACTATAAAAAAACTCAAACCGGAACTTATATGGACTCGTGTTAATTGCCGCGGTAACCGTTTACCATCAGGCTGCATGCAAAAAACATATTAGTATTTAAAATCACCTTTAGCAATGTGACGTCAATGCTTCCAGGCAGTCAACAGCCGGCCGCCCATCAGCAGTCCAGCCGCCAGATCGGGAGGGTAACCGACATGGACCCCATGGCCAACGAGCCACCACGCCCTGTCTCCAACCAGACACAGAATCAGGTATTTTTATAACTACCTGGATCAAATCGATCGGACGCTCAAGGACGGGAACGTCAAGAGTACTCGAAACCGACGAGCATGTATGAAGAGACTGATGTATGTGGACGAAGCGAAAGAGGTATGTAAGTCTAGAGAGAACTGGCGCTCTATACTCTGCCTACCCCGTTAGGCACTGGGCGTGATGAAATGATGTTGATGATGATGATGACCGTCTGGTCTAGTGGTTAGAGCTCCTGATTGCGAAGCTTGAGGTCGCGGGTTCGATATCCGCTGAGGGCGGATATTTGTGCGATGAGAACCGTGGTGGCCGAGTGGTTCGAGCAGTTGCCTGCGATGCAAAGGTCGCAAGTTCGAATCCCGACTGTACCAATAAGTTTTTCTGAACTTAAGTACAGTGATTAGTCACACCACGAGCTGAACGGTGAAGGAAAACATCGAGAGGTAACCTGCATACGTCTGAGATGCAATTCAAAGGCGTATAGTCGTGCTTGAGTAACGGCGATGGACTCGCCATCTGTCACGTTGGCACCGTGAGATACCCACGTTCCGCCAGAGGTATATTAACCTCTGGCGGAAAGTGGGTGTGTGGGTATTACCTATACACCTCTGCCTATCCCTTCGTGGACCCTTGTGGGAAGGTGTGAGGATATATACATCTAGCTGCCCCGGCAAACTTCGTACTACCTAAGAATAATTATTTTTACTTATTTCCTAGTATTTTTTTTCTCTCCATACTTATGGAGGTACTAAACCTTACTCAGACTTCATCAAACACAACAAAAAATAAATAATCCAAATCGGTTCAGCCGTTTTAGAGTTTTTCCCTTAGCAACACATTTTTATTAAATAAGTAAATATATCGTTGTCTAATTGCCATAACACAAGCTTTTCTTAATTTTGGGCTTGGTTAATTTGCATTGCAATTCATTGCCATGCATGGCCATCATGTACCAATGTGTACGGAAGGAATGAATGAACGAATGGAACGAACACCGCCGATGGTTGGCATCAATTGAATGGATCGAATGATTCGGCGTCAATGGTCGGTACCAATAGGTGCCGATGAACGAATGAATGCCCGCCGATAACCGTAACCAATAGGAATAAGGGTCGTCCATTAATCATGTGATCTTTTTTTTTGGCACTCTTAACTTGAATACACGTGATATCTTACAACACCCCCTGCCTCCCTTGTGACATTTTCGTGATTTTGACCTCCCCCCATTTCAAGCCTCACGTGATTAATGGACGGAGAGAGAAATAAGAGAAAGGAGTGAGTAAATGACAGTTGAAAAAAATGTTGCTTTCTTTTTCAGCAGGTGTACATCGCCATGTATGATTACGAAGCGAATGATAGCGACGAGGTATGTACACCCTTATATACTCATATCGTTATATAGTGCCTGGATGACCGAGCTTAGCTCGGTATTTGACAATTGATTTAATACACGTCAAAGCAAACACTCACTGGCTTAGTGTTTGTTGCTTAGCAACGCTTTATTGTTGCTGTGTCGGGAGAGCAGTGGCGAAACTCATATTCAAATGAACTTGTAGCAGATTTTCATTGCCTAAAAACACGGATAAAACGACGTTTTCTAAAAATTAAACCTAGCTAGATCGATTTATTGCCCCCGAAATCCCCCCGCTACCCATTTTTATGAAAATCGTTGGAGCAGTTTCCAAGATTCAGATTATATATTAATATACAAGAAATGCTCGTTTAAAGGTATAAGATAAGATAAGATAAGATATTGTTTCCGCCAGTTGGCGGAACGTCAACGTGAAGTGACATTACTAGTTAGTTCGAACCCCGAGCCCGCGCGCATGAACTCCCGCCGTGTGCGTCTAACTCTCGCTTGATTCGATCCCCACATAACGCTCATCACGCATCACTGCTCATATTTCGGCACGATACCTAGAAACTAGAAACTTACATAGACTTAGTGACTTTGTGTGCATCTCCAATAAGTGAAGGAAGAAGGAGTGTCACGGTACCACGTGCCGCGTGTGGAGGACGTCACCCTCCATCAAATCATGTCAGTTCACCTACCCTCATCAGCCCATCAGTTTCCTTCGAACCTCCGCTCATACCTCTTACTCCACTCATCAGCTCATCGAGCGATGAGGCCCACAAAGGCCCCGTCAACATTACTGCTGTGCGTGTATGTCACTGAACTCTTCCTGAACGGCTAGACCAATTTTGAAGAAATTGCGTGCTCTGCGTGTCTTCACGAATGGTTTAGAGTTGGACCCGATAGCTCGCGCTGCAATCTCGTTTCAGGAAATTTAATTTTTCACCCGATCGAAGCTGGACGACTCATTATGAAAGTCTTTTATGAACAAATTCTGACGTGAAGTTGTGGCTAGGTTATAATTGTGGATGATATTTAAATCTGCCTATACCTTCGGCGAACCCATTTTCATATGGAAAAATCTAATACGAATGTGGGTAATTGAGCATGTTTAAAAAAAGTATTTAATAATATAAATAATATATCCTCACACCTTCCCACAAGGGTCCCCGAAGGGGTAGGCAGAGGTGTATAGGTAATACCCACACACCCACTTTCCGCCAGAGGTATATTAGGTGCCAACGTGACAGATGGCGAGTCCATCGCCGTTACTCAAGCACGACTATACATACGCCTTTGAATTTCTTCTCAGACGTATGCAGGTTTCCTCTCGATGTTTTCCTTCACCGTAAAGCTCGTGGTGTGACTAATCACTGTACTTAAGTTCAGAAAAACTCATTGGTACAGTCGGGATTCGAACTTGCGACCTTTGCGTCGCAGGCAACTGCTCGAACCACTCGGCCACCACGGCTTTTTATGTGAAAAATCTACAACCAACGACATCGTCCCAATACATCATCAAAATGTAGGTGATATTTTAACACTGGCCACGTGTCATATGTCTGATATGTGCGCTGCAGGTGTCGTTCCGCGAGGGCGACCTGATATCGAACGTGAGCGCCATCGACGAGGGCTGGATGACAGGCCGCGTGCTGCGCTCTGGCCGCACCGGCATGCTGCCCGCCAACTACGTGGAGCTGGCGCCGGCCGGGGCGCTACAGCACCGCGCCTAGCACTGCCAGCACCACTGGCACCGCTAGCACAGGTGCTCACACTCACGACACACAACTACATGGCTGCCACCAAACAGGTCCAGGTCTAGAGTACATACATACTGGACATGGTCAAAAATATATATATATATATATATATATATATATATACTCACGCCTTCCCACAAGGGTCCCCGAAGGAGTTGGCAGAGGTGTATAGTTACTACCCACACACCCACTTTCCGCCAGAGACATATTTAGGTGGCAACGTGACAGATGGCGAGTCCATCGCCGTTACTCAAGCACGACTATACATACGCCTTTGAATTGCTTCTCAGACGTATGCAGGTTTCCTCTCGGATGTTTTGCTTCACCGTAAAGCTCGTGGTGTGACTATAATCACTGTACTAAGTTCAGGAAAACTCATTGGTACAGTCGGGACTTGATATCTTTCTGACGCAGGCAACTGCTCGAACCACTCGACCACCACGGCTTTTGGGAATGTGTTTTGTGCAATTGTCCCAAGGTATTTATTATGAAAATACTTTCTTTTTACCCAATTGTTTTAAGAGTCTCTTCATTGCTGATTCGATCTGAGATCGTTACTCACATTTTTCAAAAAGATCGCATTTTTACTATAATTTTCATCCATATGATTTAACACTATCAGCGGAGGACCTGTCCATAGGATGTAGGCCTTTTCCCTGCCTACCCTGTTTAGTTTTTATGTAATGATTTTTTTTTTCAGATAACACCACTCAACATATTTTAGTGACTATATGTATGTATTACTCACATATCATGTGATTGCCACAAATAGTTTAAATAAAACTAGACTAAATATATATAAATATATGTATACCTATATAGATATATATAGTAATAATAATTTCTTGTCTACTAGATATATTTAAGACTATACGCCTTACATACCCGGCAAATAAGTTTCGACGCCAATTTAATAAAAAATTAACTGTCGGTACCTCGCCTAAACTAACGTAGATCAATACATTATTTCTAATCTAGAACACAAAACTATGGAGCATTGTAATTAGTTATTCTATCAATTAATGTTCTAACTCAAAATAATGTATAGTCTTTGGAAGAACATTCCGCATCGAATAACTGGCTTATTTCCTACATACTTACATATTGCCAAAAGGCTGTTATATTTTTATAAATATTACAAACTAATGTAAACATTATTTTTATACGGTATATATTTACTGTGGTAACTTTAAGCGTCGCCTTTAATTAACATGCATGCATATTATTAATTATGGCAATAATTTTGTCATAGTATTAAATCTACGTTTTGTAGATTTAACCTTATACAAGTATAGATGAATATACTTAACTCTTTTTGATAAATTTATTGAAAATATTTGCCTGTAACGAACAAGTGCCTGGTTTTAATGTCAATAAACTTTCTTAATAAGTTGTAATTATATGATAATAATATATCCTCACGCCTTCCCACAAGGGTCCCCAAAGGGGTAGGCAGAGGTGTACAACCAGTTTGCGCCGGAGATATACTTTAGGTGCCAACGTGACAGATGGCGAGTCCATCGCCGTTACGCAAGCACGACTAAACATACGCCTTTGAATTTCTTCTCAAGCGTATGCAGGTTTCCTCTCGACTAATCACTGTACTTAAGTTCAGAGAAAACTCTTTGGTACAGTCAGGATTCGAACTTGCAATCTTTGATCTAAATATGTAGTTTTTATATTTTTTATAATCACCCGTAATTATTCAGCCTAATTGTTTGACACGCTAGTGAAGTGTAACAGTCGAAATCTAATTTGTCGAGACGTTATCGATAGTGTTGATAAATTTGTATCTGGAGTTTTTTAATCGCCTTAATTTTATTGAGGATCAAATTAATTTAAATAATTCCAATTGCCTTTAATTTTATGTTAATATTCGTAAATGTCCTCTTGGTGTACGGATACGCCTCCATCAGTCAAGTCGAAGGTCTGGTTGTCACCCTCAAAAATTCCGTGGTCCCACCAGTGTGGCCAGAAGAATTTTTTTCGAGCCGAAATGCTGAATCGAATTATGTTTAATGCTGAGATCCTGGCAACCCTGGCATAACATTCCCATATTAAATCTACAAATCTATTTATATACGGAAATACATAGATTTGCCATCACAAGCACAGTACTATATACATAATTATCATAAGCCTGTATTTAATGGGGTAGGCATAGAGTAGAGCGCCAGTTGTCTCTAGGTTTCACAAATTATTGTTTATAGTTATGTTATACATTTTACCTTCCACAGTCAAGGCCTTGATAATTTGAATAATAATTATCTTTTGTACATAATAATTCTCCTTTATTTAACGTTTATAATTTTAAACTTGCATTTATGTAAAACTGCATAATAATTCGTATGTAAAGTATCAAACTCAAATAATATCGATGTTTAGCATTCCCGATTTTTAAGACTAATTTTGTTTACCAAGGAAATAACATTCCTAAAGTATTCCGCAGTTATTATTACGTTTAAATTGAAAGTTAATTTCAATAAAAACTAATTAAACGTAAAGTTTAATTAACGCCAATTAAATTAAAAGCGAACTTATTAACTTTTAATTTAAACAGTTAGAACTACAACTTTTATTAATCAAAAGTAAAGTTTAATTTGCTTTAAATAACTTTTATAAGTATTTTAAACTAAAAAAAAAGTTAAAATTAAGACGAGTTTTAAACAATGTATTTGTGATGTTTTCAAATGGATATTTAACCTTTCAATTGTTGTAATAAAACCAAGCTACTATATATGTCAATGATCGCTTTACAAATATATACTTGTACCTTAGACATAAGATGGTCAATATTATTTATTTCCATTACAACTGTATTGTTAAATATATTTCATTACATGCCGCGTTGTTCTAAACATGGCTTGGTCACACTGGTGTGTCTACCAACAACTATCAGTTGCCATGAGGCACCATTTTCTTTTAAGGAATAAAAAAGTTAAGGTAAATTTACTTGTAGACACACTGGTGTGGCGAAGGTTTTCATACACTGCAGACGGATTTGTCACAAAATATTTTATGTTATTTTTATACCACTAAGCCAACAAGCATGAGTCAATTTGATGATAAGCGGTTACCGTCGCTTGTAACCCCATATATAGTACGTGCGTCATTTTCATACCCTTCTTGAAGAACGCCATGCTGTACTCTCCAGGAAAAACCTTATTGGAAGATTGTATCGATAAAAAACGCTCTCAAAGAAAAAGCAAACTTTATAATTTAAATCTATATTCTAGATTCAATATTTATAAAACTAGCTTTTGCTGGCGGGTTCGCTCGTATTTACCTTCGAGCTTTTACTGTATCCCAAGCATGTAACATAGTCATCACATAACGATAGACATGCAGAAACAATTTTTCGTCCGCTTAACGAGACAATACTGTTCCGACAGCTCTGACATGTGTTGCAAAATGTCATGATAATCGGTTTAGCAGTTAAGTCGTGAGAATTTGTTGAACAAACTCACCATCGGATAATCAATAATCTATTATAAAATTGGTTCTCTGTAAAGTCGATTTACGGACGATAAATTTACGTGATAACGTCATCTTCTACTCGGACGCATCGACCGAAGGAGTGAAAGAGAGGTAGATGCATTACAAGCCGATCGTGCCTCTCTATCGCTTGTTCCGCGCTCTCGCTTGCACGCTGGGCTCAGGCGGAACGTTATAATGAGTCATGCTTTTTCGTGAGTGCAGCCGGCGTTCATCGATTTAATAGACGTTATCACGTCAAAAAGTGAATCAATAAAATGTGCATTCTCCAGTCTGCAGTAGTTACGTCACAAATAACTAGTATTTAATCTTAGTTTTCTGTTACAGTGCCTTTTGTCATATTTAATAAATTTTATCAGCTATGAACCTCCCGACTTTTTGTTTTTAAACCCTACTTTCAAAACCTCATATATACGACGGGGTAAGCAGAGGTGTATAGGTAATACCCATACACCCACTCTCCGCCAGAGGTATATTTTAGGTGCCAACGTGACAGATAGCGAGTCCATCGCCGTTGCTCAAGCACGACTATACGCCTTTGAAGTGCTTCTCAGACGTTTGCAGGTTTCCTCTCGATGTTTTCCTTCACCGTAAAGCTCGTGGTGTGACTGATCCCTATTTAAGTTCAGAATCACTCATTGGTACAGTTTGGTATGTGAACTTGCGATCTTTGTGTCGCAGGCAACGAACAACTCGGCCACCACCACGGCTGTCATATCCTTACTATAATATTATAAATGTGAATGTAAGTTTGTTTGTTACGTTTGCTTTCACGTAAAAACTACTTAACCGATCGTCATAAAACTTTGTACACACATTCTCGGAGGTATTAGAAGTAACATAGGATACTTTTTGTTGAAAAAAAGTTTTTTTTTACGAAAGGTAAAAAAGCAGTCTACGCCGACGAAGTCGCGGGCACAGCTAGTCATATATATAATAATATTATATTTTCACATATATAACTCGCATAAGTACCTAATAATAAGCCGGACGTACCTTATCACTTTATTTGTATAGAATACAAAATGCCACTACATCACAATTACTTTGGAACACCAAGTCACTTACTTACACTACACTCGAATAATTGTTGTACCCGGCTCCCATCTGGAATCAAATAAAACTATAATATGTAAAGGTCTTTACCTATGTAACTTGAGTTTCTATAACCAGCATTTTCAGATTTAATTATCTGTGGATTGCAATGTGCGGCGCGCAATTCGAAATTTAAAAATATTTTATTCGAATGCCGTGTAAGTTTAAACATCGATAGGAAATCAGCACGTGTGTGCAGAAATTAAAAGACGTACTTAAGAAGCTGTAACGGACTATCCAATAAGGTAAGGATTAGCCTGCTTGGTGAGTTCTTTATCTATGTAATTGGAGATTCTATATCCAACATTTTCAGATTCAATTATCTGTGGATAATAATAATAATAAATAATAAATACCTGGAACAATTCCACACAAATTGACCCAGTCCCAAATTAAGCAAAGCTTGTGTTATGGTAACTAGACAACGATACATTTACTTATATAGATAGATATATACATAAATACATAGGACATCCAAGACTAAGATACAAATATTCGTGTTCATCACACAAATATCTGCCCTCAGCGGGATTCAAACCCGCCACCTAAGTTTTGCAGTCAGGCGCTCTAACCACTAGACCAGAAGGTCGTCGGACGGATGAGCGCGCAATTCGAAATTCAAATATGTTTTATCCGAAAGCTGTGTCAATTTAATTGGAAATTCAGTCATTTGTTTTATTTAGTTTATAGAATAATAGTGAAGCGCGTTCGTGGATAGCACTAGCTATATAGAAAAAAACAATCGTCATACCTGTAACTGCTAAAGCCACTCCTGACCTTCGCCACCAAGTGGTCTACGACAGACGGTTTCTTGACAGACTCCATAGAGGTATAATAAACGATGTTGGTGGAGGGGTCACAGCTCAAACTCTCCTCGGATTTCCGCCGCGAGATGTCAGTAGTGTCGTGACTGATGGTCGACGAGGTGTTCACCCGCCTCAGACCAGAAGCAGTCCTATCAACACTCTCCACATTGATCTGACCATCTTCAGACCTCATGTCCGTCCGTGTCCGCTGCCTCGCGTTCACGATTCCGGCACAACTGTGAAACTTGGAGAATTTTCCGTGCATTTGGTGTTCCAAATCCATATGGAGGCTGAGTTGACGTCTGGGGATGTAAGAGAATCCATTATTAATAGATGATAAAATTCCACACAAATTTATTCCTTGTGTAGTTCTGCAAACCTCTGACACCGCAGGAACACAACACTATCCGAGAGCAGTGCCACTTGCGTGCGACCTTCTGTAAGGTGGAGGTACTGCCCCAGTCGGGTGACTACAATTGTGAACGGTAGATCCGTTGTGCCTAACCGCTAGGTGGAATCCTAAAGCAATCTATGCAAGGGTACTTAAGTTGCGAGCGAGGTCCAGCACAGCCATTCCTTGTGTAGTTCTTCAAACCTCACTCATTGCAGAAACTCAACACTACCCGAGAGAAAGCGAATGGTTGGAGGTACTGACCAAAGGCGACCAGCTTACAATTTTGGATGGAATATTTCGTTGTGCCCTCGTTCCAATCCGAAAAACAAAGCAAAACCTACATATGTAAGAGAGGTAGGGCATAACGGGTTTCCCGTTCGAATTTGTATCTGCCCGACTGGGGCAGGACCTCCACCTTATAGAAGTCCGTAGCCAAATAACAAATTTTTAATGTTGTGTTCCTACGCGGTGAATATGGTTTCCAGTAATGAGCTCCTTGGGGAGGGGGAGGATTGTTACATTGTGTGTGTTGGAAGCAGAGGGATTAAGCCCATTATGCTGCCAACACACTATAACTCTCCGAACACAGAGTGGCAACGCGCAAGTGATACTTCGGTATCGTGAGCGTAAATAGGCTACGGTAACCGTTTCCCATCAGGTGGGCCGTATGCTTGTATGCCACTCTTGTTGCAAAAAAAAAAAAGTTTAAGATGGGATTCAAAAACGTATCTAAAGTCGTGCTTGATAAACACCAAAGGACATGCCATCTGTCACGTTGGCACCTAAACATATCTCTGGGGAAAAGAGGGTGCTGCTTCCCCCTTCGCGAAACCTTAGAGGAAGGCGTGAAACAATAAAAACGCACCTGAAATTGAAGTGCTCTCCACAAAAATGGCAGGTGACAGGCGACGAAAACGTATGGTTCGACGTCACTCCCGAATCAGCTGACGACATCTGACCCTTGCGGCGTAGATTAACGCAGCTGACCGTCCTTTTATCAGAATCGGAGCTGTGGCCAGTGGTATCGCTGATTTCAGTCTTCGACTCGGCAGTGTTGGTCGGCAGATTGGAATCCGAACACCTAGATTTCTTCATTTCATTCAAAATCTGATCGGCATCCGTGATTTTGTCGAAAAAGGACACAATTTTTTTTAGTTTCTCTTCGGGCACTTCAGGCTTGGTGATCGCGGGATCAGTTTGAGTGTCGCAGACCTTCTTGGCAGAAGACGGCGTCGACATGATGTTAGCGTTCAGTTTTGATATGCCAATATGCTCATTTTCATGAACAAACTTGTCATATTCGTTTTCAAATCCTTCGTGACAGTAATGGCAGATGTACTTGCGGCCAGTGAAGTGGCACAGATTGAGATGGTCGTTGTAGTTGATTATACCTGTGGTCAATGTTCAAACGTTTTGGTATCATCACGTCTCCTACGAGTAGGAGAAGGAGTAAGCAAATGTTAAAACCTCACACTTCGTCGAATTATATTTTGAGTGCAAAACATCGCGAGGATGCCTGCATACTGTTACTATACAGTAAAAACAATATCACAAAAAATGTATATTTGTTAACATCATTTAAGTTCATTTGTTGGAGTGAATTTTAAGATGTATGATGAAACCGTGGTGGCCGAGTGGTTAGAGTCGTTGCCTGCGACACAAAGATCGCAAGTTCACATACCAGACTGTACCAATGAGTTTTTCTGATCTTAATTACAGTGATTAGTCACACCACGAGTTTTACGGTGAAGGAAGACATCGAGAGGAAACCTGCAATACGTCTGAGAAGACATCCAAAGGCGTTTGTATGTTTATGTACAGATAGTATATAATACCCTCAAATACTAACAAAACATGACTGGAGAGAATAATGTTAGTGCTATATTACTAAATGTCGCTATCATTGGATGTTCTTACCGTAGAAAATCATCCGACACCCGACAATAGGGCACTGGCGCGGAGTGGTATCCATGAGACAGTTCCGCTGCACGGACTGTACGTACGTCAAAATGACTGGATTCTTCACGTCTCTGAACGCGCACTCCGATTGGATCTTCTTCGATCGGCGCAACCTGCGGAACCGCAAGCCTCGTCGCCTCCTCCTATCGTACAACTGATTATGATTAATGCTATTGTCACTTGCCGCATAAACGTGGCCGTTTGGCAAAACGTAGTTTTTATAAGTCCTATCGCGCCTGATCCCGAATATTCTTTGGACAAAGCATTGGAATCGCGTCAATTTACGTTTCTCGTTTATGACCAGATAAGGGAGCGGATGGATTTCTGAAGTTTGAGTAAATTCGCACTCTTTCTCACTGGCAATGTTCTCTCTGGAATCTTGTGTCGCTGCGTACTTGAATTTAGTATTCGACACGCTTTCTATTTGGGTGGACGTGCATGAGCATTGCGTCAGCTTAATGTCCCTAATGACAGAATTGGCGATGGAGGACTTTCCGGATTCTGATTGAGCTGTCACGTCGCCGCTGGAGATCTCCGAAGTGCCTTCGCATGCGTCGGTTTTCGTCCTATGCGATCGTTTTTTCCTTCTCTTTTGACCTACTTCTTCCTCGACCCTCTCGCACTGGTACGCCTCAGGAAGTATCCCAATGACACTGGCGTCGTAGATCTGGAACAGCTTCTTCAAACACTTGTACTTCGCCTTGAGGACTTCGTGCTTCTTCTTCGGCACCCACTTGTTCCCCATCGCTTCTTCCTCATTCTCATTCTTCTCCGGGATGCTGGTGAGTGTCGGCGTTACGTGGCGTTTGTTATACATCAGCCTGTCCCGAGTGAACCGACCGAGAATTTTGATCACGAAAATTAATACAATTACGACACTAGCGAATGTTCCGCAATTTTGATATGAGGTCATAACTAATGCGAGTGGACGCGGGCAGGTAGGTTTTTATAAAAAATAAACTTACAGTATGTGAGTGCATTGTGTAGTGACATTTTTGATGAAGTTTGACAGAATTTCGAATTAGGAGTTATTACTTTTACCGGTGGCAGAGACGAGAGGAGACCATAGACAGTCGATCAAGAAACTTACTCCTTTATCAAGGTTGTCTTTGATGATTTTTTCTATTTACTCTGCCTGATACCTAACCATTATAGCTAGGTATTAAAGAATATTCTGAACATTGACAAGTGACAGATGAATGAATGAATATGAAGTGACAAATCATCGGAGGGAGTTGTTAGATTGGGATTTAAATACTTAAAAAAACCTGCCTTTAAGGGGAGGGCAGAGCCTAGCCACATGAGGATATATTTTTTTTAATATTATTATTATTAACGCAACAAAACGATCACTGTATATTCATTGACTTTGGCAATACGAATTTCGCCGGGTCAGTTTAAGAAGCAAAGTAAAATATATCCTAACGCCTTCCCACAAGGGTCCCCGAAGCGATAGGCAGAGGTGTATATTTTAGGTGCCAACGTGACAGATGGCGAGTCCATCGTCGTTACTCAAGCACGACAATACATACGCCTTTGAATTGCTTCTCAGACGTATGCAGGTTTATTACCGATGTTTACCTTCACCGTAAAGCTCGTGTTGTCAGGGCCTTGTGGGCCTCATCGCTCGATGAGCTGATGAGTGGAGTAAGAGGTATGAGTGGAGGTCTGATGGAAACGGATGGGTTGATGAGGGTAGGTGAACTGACCTGATTTATGCAGGATGATGTTCTAAACGCGTGGCACGGGACACTCCTTCTTCCTTCACTGAAGTCAAGTGTTTCTAGTTACTAGGACGATACCTATTTCGGCTCAATAGCCGAAATATGAGCAGAGATGAGCGCGTTATCGTGCGGAGTTCGAATCAAGCGAGAGTTAGACGCGCACATGCGGTAGTTCCTCAGAATAATAACTAAAGCGTTCTGAGGGTAGTTCAGACACGGCCGGGCTCGGGTTCGAACTGTCACTTTTTAAATGTCACCGGCAAGCGCGCGAGCCGCGTTCCGTTCCTCCATAAGGCGGAAACACGTGGTGTGATTAATCACTGTACTTAAGTTCAGAAAAACTCATTGGTACAGTCGGGATTCGACCTTGTGATCTTTATATAGCAGGCAACTCGAAGCACACGGCTCTCAAGAAGCAAAGTAATATAAAAAATCAAGCGGTCATTTATTTATTTATTTAATATTTATTATATAATATATATATATAAGTCAATTACAATAACTATTTACATTAATTAAGTGGGTATGTGTAATATTGTATACAAATATGTATATAAATAATAAATTAGTCTGACGACTATGTAACGATTAGCCGAACGCTCCTTCGGGCATCAAGAGAGCTGAAATGAAAAATATTAATTGTATTTTATTATTATAATGAAATTATTAGTACGTAGATTAATACTTTTATTACTTTTATTAGCTTGAGACGTATGTATGTTAGTATGTAACGGAATCTTTGGACATGATTTTAAGCCCCTTCAAAACGTCGGATTAACTCGAAATTTGGCATACTTATTAAGGACCGATGACAATTCATATTTTAAACATTTTGACCCGTTATCCTTACTAGGATAATCAGGAGGATATATGAATGAAGTATGCTATATTACATACCTGCTATACTATTAAAGAGCCGTGGTGGCCGAGTGGTTCGAGCAGTTGCCTGCGACGCAAAGGTCGCAAGTTCGAATCCCGACTGTACCAATGAGTTTTTCTGAACTTAAGTACAGTGATTAGTCACACCACGAGCTTTATGGTGAAGGAAAACATCGAGAGGAAACCTGCATACGTCTGAGAAGAAATTCAAAGGCGTATGTATAGTCGTGATTGAGTAACGGCGATGGACTCGCCATCTGTCACGTTGGCACCTAATATACCTCTGGCAGAAAGTGGGTGTGTGGGTATTACCTATACACCTCTGCCTACCCCTTTGGGGACCCTTGTGGGAAGGCGTGAGGATATATTATATTATATTATTATTATTTTTTATACATACCTGCTATACAGGCCGTCATAAAGCAAATACCGCACCCAGCGAAGAATGCTCGGAACGTGACCTGCAACGTTGTAAGTATTGATTTATTTTTTGACAAACAAAGCGATCCGCCTGATGGTAAGCGGTAACCGCCGCCTCAAGACGCTTGCTGTATCAGGGGTATCGCTCGCGCTATGCCGACCCTGCAGGAATCTTTTCACACTCTTCTTGAAGAACTCTCCAGGGAAAGCCTCAACGGGGAGCTCATTCACGTATGTGATGTAATCTAGCTGACGGACAGCTCTAACTTTATGGGTGTATGTAGTGAGTGATAGTGACCACAGAGAGCGTCACTAGATTAGTGCATGGAACTGTATCTATGCCTCGCTATATGTTTGTGTGTGTGTGTGTGTGTGTGTGTGTGTATGTGTGTGTGTATGTGTGTCTGTGTGTGTGTGTGTCTGTGTGTGTGTGTATGTGTGTCTGGGTGTGTGTCTGTGTGTGTGTGTGTGTTTGTGTGTGTGTGTTTGTATTATTATTGTGTTTGTAGCCAGCGGCGGCGCGACGGCAGAGAGCATCATTTGAACGAATCCATATGGTGTGACATATAGCGTGAATGGCGAACTGCGGGCAAGGTTTTACGTGGCGGAATATGCGGAGGATTGTTACATTGTGTTGGAAGCAGAGGGATTAAACCCATTATGCTGCCAACACACTATAACTCTCCGAACACAGAGTGGCAACGCGACAAGTGATGCTTTAGTATCGTGAGCGTAAATAGGCTGCGGTAACAGTTTCCCATCAGGTGGGCCGTATGCTTGTTTGCCACTCTTGTTGTATAAAAAAAAAATGTGCTGTGTGAGTGTGTGTGTGTGTGTATACTGACCGCAGAGAGCGTCTCCCGCTGGTTGGGTGCCATGGCGGCGATGGCACCGATCATGATGCCTGCCGAGCTGGGGTTAGTGAACCCGCACAGGGAGTACGTCGCTATCAGCTCAGCTCGGGGCTGCATACACATTAAGAATATTATGGCAGCAAGAGCCGCGGTGGCCGAGTGCTTCGTGCAGTCGCTTGCAACACAAACATTGCATGTTCCAATCCCGACTGCACCGATGACTTTTTCTGAATTTGGTTACAGTGATTTGGCACACCACGATGTAACCTGCATACGTTTGAGAAGAAATTTAACGATGAATTTTGTGGTAATATGTAGTACTCGAAACCGACGAGCATGTATGAAGAGACTGATGAATGTGGACGAAGCGAAAGAGGTATGTAAGTCTAGAGAGAACTGGCGCTCTATACTCTCTGCCTACCCGTTAGGGACTTGGCGTGATGATATGATGATGAATTATGTAGTCGGGCAATGGACTCACCACCTGTCACGTTGGCAACTAAAATTTATATCTCCCGCGAATAGTATGTGATGTGTAGTAAGGAACGAAAGGAAGGCGTGAGTATATATATTATTAGAGTACGTTAGTACTCGAAATCGGCCAGCATGTATGAAGAGACTGATGAATGTGAATGAAGCAAAATATATTATAAGTTTATAGAGAACTAGCGCTCCACTCTGCTCACTCCGTGAGGGATTCGGCGTGATGTTATGTATGTGAAGTTAGGGGTTGGATATGAATTCATGTATGTATTCCACCCTTACCGACAGCAACCCCTCAGCTTTCATCTCCCCCATGCGCTGGAAGGCCACGAACTCGTTAACTATCGTCTTCATGCCTATCAGCGAGCCAACGAGCTCGCATTCCTCCCAGGGAACACCTGAAAAACAAGGCAACATTTCCTTTTTGCCAATTCCACTCAAATTGCCATAGCCACAAATTAAGCAAAGCTTGTGTTATGGAAACTAGAAAACGATATACATACGTATATAGATAGATATGTACATAAATACATAGGACATCCAAGACTAAGGTACAAATACTCGTGTACTGGTCGTAGTACGTGTGTCGAGAACTGGCGCTCTATTCTCTCTGTCCACCCCGGTAGGGACTCAGCGCGAAGGCAGATATTTGTGTTCACACAAATATCTGCCCTCAGCGGGAATCGAGCCCGCGACCTCAAGTTTCGCAGTCAGGACCTCTAACCACTAGACCAGACGGACGTCACTGCAGAATTGCTGAACAGAACGGGATGATAATTCGCGCTGAGTCCCTAACGGGGTGGGCTGAGAGAATAGAGCGCCAGTTCTCTCTAGACTTACATACCTCTTTCGCTTCGGCCACATTCATCAGTCTCTTCATACACGTTCGCTGGATTTACCCAGAGCAAATGGTTTGTTTATTGAAAACAGCTGTACCAATATTTTACGCAAGTGACATAGCCAGTGTCGTGTGTATATTGTGATGTGTCTGTTAGTATGCGCGTCACCCAAAACTTGGAGGTAGAGACTCACCCATCACCCAGCATAGTGGGATAAACACCTTGCCTAACAACCACTCAAGGTTGAAGTCAGGGTAGCCGAGCATGCCACCGCAGTAGCCAAATACGCCGTTGATGAAGGCAACGAAAGACACGAAGGCAATGAGGTTCGCGATGATGTTCAGGATCAACGATATGCCGTTGGTGGCTCCTCGAGTGGCCGCCGAGAGGGTGGACTGGTCCTCGCTGGAAGAAAGAACGAACTTCGACATGAAACTAATACATAAAGTCCTTGGGACAGTTCCGAAGAAATGGACCTAACCCCAAACTAAGCGAGGCTTGTATTATGGGAACTGGACAACGATATACATACTTATATAGATAGGCAATTCCACACAAATTGACCTAGTCCCAAACTAAGCAAAGCTTGTACTATGGGAACTGGACAACGATATACATACTTATATAGATAGGCAATTAATTACACACAAATTGACCTAGTCCCATACTAAGCAAAGCTTGTACTATGGGAACTGGACAACGATATACATACTTATATAGATAGGCAATTCCACACAAATTGACCTAGTCCCATACTAAACAAAGCTTGTACTATGGGAACTGGACAACGATATACATACTTATATAGATAGGCAATTGCACACAAATTGACCTAGTCCCAAACTAAGCAAAGCTTGTACTATGGGAACTGGACAACGATATACATACTTATATAGATAGGCAATTGCACACAAATTGACCTAGTCCCAAACTAAGCAAAGCTTGTACTATGGGAACTGGACAACGATATACATACTTATATAGATAGGCAATTCCATACAAATTGTCCTAGTCCCAAACTGAGCAAAGCTTGTACTGTGGGAACTGGACAACGATATACATACTTATATAGATAGGCAATTCCATACAAATTGACCTAGTCCCAAACTGAGCAAAGCTTGTACTATGGGAACTGGACAACTATATACATACTTATATAGATAGGCAATTGCACACAAATTGACCTAGTCCCAAACTAAGCAAAGCTTGTACTATGGGAACTGGACAACGATATACATACTTATATAGATAGGCAATTCCACACAAATTGACCTAGTCCCATACTAAGCAAAGCTTGTACTATGGGAACTGGACAACGATATACATACTTATATAGATAGATATTTGGGACATCCAGGTATAAGGAAAACTACTCGTTTTCAGCACACAAATATATGTTCTCAGCAGGAATCGAACCCGCGTCCTTGTTTTGCACACAGGACGTCAAGTCCTTCCACGAACGCTCAGGCGGTGGTAGGAACCCCATGTTGAGGTTTTCCCTGGAGAAGTTCTTCAAGAAGGGTGTGGGAAGATTCCTGCAGGGTCGGCAGCGCGCGGGCTATGGCCAAGGGTGTTATGGGGCTTAGGGGTGGGGCATAATCAAGGAAGCGGTACCTCTGCTGTGTTTGCAGGTTGTCGACAGTGGTCAGGGAGCGTCTTGTCTCCGGCATCAGCAGCTTGCTGTAACAGATGGCCGCCGGCGCAGACATCACGCTGGCCGTCACCAGATGCGCGGGCTCGGCACCGAAGCCTATATACGTCGCCAGGATGGTGCCTGTATAAAACATACCAAACAGGCAAACTAAAGGTGGTAACTTAAGTTTTTTATTAAGCATATTATATTTTCAATAATCTTCTCTTATCTTAGAGCCGTGGTGGCCGAGTGGTTCGAGCAGTTGTCTGCGACGCAAAGGTCGCAAGTTCGAATCCCGACTGTACCAATGTGTTTTTCTAAACTTAAGTACAGTGATTAGTCACACCACGAGCTTTACGGTGAAGGAAAGCATCGAGAGGAAACCTGCATACGTCTGAGAAGAAATTCAAAGGCGTATGTATAGTTGTGCTTGAGTAACGGCGATGGACTCTCCATCTGTCACGTTGGCACCTAATATACCTCTGGCGGAAAGTGGGTGTGTGGGTATTACCTATACACCTCTGCCTACCCCTTCGGGGACCCTTGTGGGAAGCCGTGTGGATATTATTATTATTATTCTCTTATCTTATCTTAATATGTATAAATTACGTGTCACGTTGTTTGTCCGCGATGGGCTCCTAAACTACAAAACCGATTTCAATCAAATTTGAACACCGTGTGCAGTTTGATCCAACTTAAAAGATAGGATAGCTTACATCATAATTGGACCCGATAGGTGGCGCTGCGATCGTGTTTCAGGAAGTTTAACTTTTTACCTGGGCGAAGCTGGACGGGACAACTAGTTGAACATGTATTCGTTGAATATAAGATTTTGAAGGGATGTAAGAGCATCCACTTGTGCTGTACTTAAGTTCAGAAAAACTCATTAGTACAGTCGGGTTTCGAACTTGGAATTTTTGTGTTGCATGTTTGTGAGTTGAAATTTGGCACAGAGATTTTCATTTAACAATTTTTTGACCTTCGAGCCTCCTTTCCATCAAATTTCATCAAAAGCGGTTTAGATGTGGTCGCACGTTAGACAGACAGACATTCGCATTTTAAATTAATTAGTAGCGGCTGAAGTAAGCCAGCTGATACGAATAATAATTGTAATGCTAGAAATACACGCTATAAATGTGGGTATTTACTTGCTAAATTACAATACTAGTTATAGTCGGTCCAAACCGGTATAAACCGGTTAAGCAAATTACATCTTCACGTATATTTTCTCTAAACACCTTTATGTTAAGTTATTTAACCATTGCATAATTGGTATTCTCTGATGAATGTCGTGATAAATTATTTCAATAACAGCCACATTTTTTATATACCACGAGAATGCCAAATAACCCATCTGATGATAAGCGGCTACCGTAGCCTATTTTCGCTCACGATACCGAAGTATCACTTGCGCGTTGCCACTCTGTGTTCGGAGAGCTGGCAACACAGTATACTGTGTTGCCTCCCCTCCCCAAGGAGCTCATTATTGGAAACCTTATTCAGCGCGCAGGAACACAACACAATAAAATATGTTATGAGAGTGCCCCCGTGAATAGAGCTCCAGTTCTCTCTAGACTCTTTCGCTTCGTCCTCATTCATGTACGCTACGCGATTTTAGACCTTATACCAACTCCCCAGAAGATTAGACTCACTTACCAGAAACCGTGGCGAAACCGGAAGCCATCACGACGTGTATTTCGGAAGGAGTCAGGAGATGAATGTATGGCTTGACCAGCAGTACAGACTCAGTCTGAAAACAAATGCTCTTGTGGGAACAATTCTCCGATAACCTGTGGGCTGATGCAGTGGGCTGACGCCTTCTCACAAGGGTCCCCAGGGTTAGGCAGAGCTGGAAGTGAGGCAAATGTGGCTTTGCGACCCTCTTGATGGTAATCGGTAACCGGTTACTATGGACGCTTGTAACACCAGGAGTAACACTCGTAAGTTGCTGACCCTGCAGGAATCTTTCCATATCCTTGAAGGACAAGCTGTACTCTCTAGGGAAAACATCGACAGACATTGCACAGTCTGAAAGTTCGTGGAAGGAAACCGCTCGGTTCGAAACTTTTGTGGTTCCATGGTATGGGGAGGAATCCCCCGATGGGGAGAGGTGTAGTGGAGGCATCATGCCGAATTTCGTGAGCGGGCCTACACTGGTCGAAGGGGACCCACAGCTAATCTCACGAATAGATTAGTAGTTCCTCGAATGACAGTGGCAGTACCTCCACTTTACAGAAGGTCGCAGCCAAATGGCACTGCTCTCGGGTAGTGTTGTGTTCCTGTGGTGAGTGCGGTTTGCAGAACTACACAAGGAATGGCTGTGCTGGACCTCGCTCGCAACTTAAGTACCCTTGCATAGATTGCTTTAGGATACCACCTAGCGGTTAGGCACAACGGATCTAACGTTCACAATTGTAGTCACCCGACTGGGGCAGTACCTCCACCTTACAGAAGGTCGCAGCCAAAAGGCACTGCTCTCGGGTAGTGTTGTGTTCCTGCGGTGAGTGGGGTTTGCAGAACTACACAAGGAATGGCTGTGCTGGACCTCGTTCGCAACTTAAGTACCCTTGCATAGATTGCTTTAGGATTCCACCTAGCGGTTAGGCACAACGGATCTACCGTTCACAATTGTAGTCACCCGACTGGGGCAGTACCTCCACCTTACAGAAGGTCGCAGCCAAATGGCGCTGCTCTCGGGTAGTGTTGTGTTCCTGCGGTGAGTGGTTGCAGAACTACACAAGGAATGGTTTGCTTGGTTCCTCACCATCCCAAGGAAGACGTTGCCGACGGCAATGACGCTCTCGCATACAGTAGTGTCGGTGGCAGCCTTCAGGAGCTGGCCCAGCTTAAGACAGAACCACTGCAGCGCCCCCCAGAAGAACAATACCTCCACCAACATGCTAAAGAAGAATATTATGGGCAGGTTCTGGAAGGAACAGAAGAACAATGTTATCATCGAGATGATTATGATTATTATATTCCTCTTAAATTCTCGGGTCCCCAAAGGGTCCCTTACCTAGGCTTGTGTGGGGATATCTTTCCAACACGAGCTCCGTTCGAGAGTTTTAATATTAGTAATTGATACACTGCCGGATATCATACTCGGATGCATGATCCGTGCCAAGTGCAAATACTACTATTATTATAATTTTTATTCAATAGAGTCCTTATACAGCACATTTTTAAATATGAAATAAATTTAAAAATATTAAATATAGGGCCCACCAGTCACGGAATCAGGGTCCAAGGCACCGGTGGCTAGGGTCCCAGAGAAAGGAACCTGCACAATACGTGCCTTATTGAGAAGCTTTCTGTATCAGGCCCTTGATCCATTTTTGGTAGAGACACTTTGCCATTAGGCCGTTGGCCGTTTTATACACACATACATATCATCACGCCGAGTCCCTAACGGGGTAGGCAGAGAGTATAGAGCGCCAGTTCTCTCTAGACTTACATACCTCTTTCGCTTCGTCCACATTCATCAGTCTCTTCATTATAATTCTTATTATTATGTGTTTATTCGTCTGGAGAAAACAGGGGCTCTTTTTTCTCTGCCTACCCCGCAAGCGAATGGCGTGATTATGAGGTACCAATATCCCCTTGAAATAACATTACCACGGGCAAATCTAGTGCTTATAATTTGAAGCTTACCCTGAAAGCGAAGACCCTTTCGGTTTGGACGAGTAAGTTGCCAAATACGAACTCTGCGCCCTCCACACCATATGACAAGAAGGTTGCAACCTGCAAATATACAAGAGATTGGTACTGGGCTGCAACTCCTCATTACTCACTCACTGAGTGATACTCACTCTTCACCAGGGTTAGCAGATGATGCCCGGAAGTCTAGCGAGAGTTCTGCGCATGAAATGTTACTAAATGCGCTGTTCAAGAGAAATAAAGATATTTGGGTCCAACGTGGCTGAAGGTAGTCAAAGATTGGTTCCATTTCGCTTGAGCAACCGATAAACTTTTTCTTAGTTTGGGATGAACCTACCATTTCCGTGAAAATGCCTCTTTATATATGTCATATCGTTGTTCAGTTTCCATAGTACAAGCTGTGCTTAGTTTGGGACTAGGTCAATTTGTGTGGATATATAAAAAATACCTTGTCAGAGAAACACTGCAAAGCCATCCTGCCCCAGTTCCACCTGATGCAGAAGACGCCCAGCAAGAACTGAATGAGGAGCCCCATCAGCACGATGCGCCACTTCACCCGCCCAGGGTGAGAGGAGAACACGAAACCTGGACAATTCAACCTTTTAGCTGAACATTTTGCTCAGCGAGTAACCATTGGCTTTTTTTTCCTATTTATTAAAGGTGTTTTGTCGCACTGCGACAATGTCACTCCGTGGGGATACCTTGATATAAAAGTACTTAAAATCTACGCATATTTAATGTTAATAAATATTTAATATCATCAGAACTAGTTACACAGACAACTGTTACACAGACCCACGTCCTGGCTACATCCAATCATAGTTCTTCTGACATCTTTGTTCTGGTCACATTCCATCAGGATGTGATATAAATCGTCGCAGACGTTACAAGTGTTGCAATTGGGAGAGGTAACCTTTTTCATCAAAAAAGCGAATTTATTCGATGGAATATGCCATTGCCTTCCGAAGTGGCAATGCCGCCAGCCTTCTTGGCGCCCTACGTCACGTATGTCACGTGACACGGAATTGGGACATTTAATCGATTTATAAATAAAGCCAAGGTGGCCGAGTGGTTGCCTGCGACACGAAGATCGAATTCGAATCCCGACTGTAGCAATGAGTTTTTCTGAACTTAAGTACAGTGACAGTGCAGTGAGTCACACCACGAGCTTTGCGGTGAAGGAAAACATCGAGAGGAAACCTGCATACGTCTGAGAAGCAATTCAAAGGCGTATGTATAGTCGTGCTTAAGTAACGGCGATGGACTCGCCATAAGTCTGCGGACCGATTTTGATGAATACTTCTGTGTGTGTAAATTCGGCTGTCTGTACAGCTAGTTTATTTGTAAATTAAGACTTTTTATTGTGTTCCAAATACATAAATAAAAAACTTTATTGATGTAACAAAAAAATACAGAATTTAAAGACAGACAATTAAAAGAAAAAATGTTAACATACCCAGTAACATAATGACAGCCAAGCCGAGAAGGGAGATCAGTCTTTCTGGGGCGTCTCTGGTATCGAGGTAGAGGTACACCCCTAACGCTGCCACCAACAGGATGACGAAACACCACCGGAACAGCCTGATAGAAATAAAATATACGTACTATCACCATCAGCCCACTCTAGTCCACTGCTGGACATAGCTCTCCCTAATGAGCGCCATAGCGCCCTGTCTCCAGCTTGCCGCATCCAGCATCTGTCAGCAGTCCTTCGCAAATCGTCATCCCACCTGGTCGGAGGGCGTCCTACACTACGTTTGCCTAGTCGAGGTCTCCACTGAAGAACACGCTTACCCCAGCGGTTGTCGGTTCTTCGCGAGATATGGCCAGCCCACTGCCACTTCAGCTTGCTAATTCTTCGAGCTATGTCGATAACTTTGGTTCTCTGTCGGATATATTCGTTGCGAATCTTATCCTTCAGAGAGACTCCGAGCATAGCTCTCTCCATAGCTCGCTGAGCGACCTTAAACTGGTGGACCAGCCCTATCGTGAGTGTCCACGTCTCAGCTCCGTAGGTCATCACGGGTAGGACGCACTGATTGAAGACTTTAGTTTTCAAGCACTGCGGTATGGATGACGACGAGAATATATATACTATACGTAGTATGTGGTAATAGTTGGAAGGCACAACCGCAGTGTCAGAAACCCTGCCATGCACTAGTGTACGGATAGAACTGATTACGGATATTGGGACCTTTACAAGGCCTTTATGTACCTACATAGACAGTAAATAAGCATTGTGAGAGAGAGTAATGAGACGTAGGCCATAACGTCTTTCCCGTTCCAATTTGTATCTGCCCGACTGGGGCTGGACCTCCACCATATAGTCCGTAGCCAAATAACATAATTTTTATGTTGTGTTCCTGCGCGATGAATTAGGTTTCCAGTAATGAGCTCCTCGGGGAGGGGGAGGATTGTTATAATGTGTTGGCAGCAGAGGATAATTCTCCGAACACAGAGTGGCAACGCGCAAGTGATACTTCGGTATCGTGAGCGTAAATAGTATCCGGTAACCGCTTCCCACCAGGTGGGCCGTATACTAGTTTGCTACCATTGGTGTATGAAGAAAATACTTACGCATATTTCCACAACGCCCTCCAGATAGAAGTGACTCGGGACCAGATCTTGGCTTCAAGCCATTTGCCGAAGAATCTCTTCACGACCATGAAGTAAATAACGAAGAAATAGATTATGGACAGAAATGCGATTAGGTTGCCGAAACCGAAGCACAGCTCGAGTGGTTCCGTACCTGGTAAAGCAGATCATATATTCACAATTAAATATTCACGCCTTCCCACAATGCTTCCGAAGGGGTAGGCAGGGGTGTGTAGATTCCCATATGCCCACTTTACGCCGGAGATGGCGGATGGCGAGTCTCTCATGCACAACTATACATACGTCTTTGAATTGAAAACGTTCAAACGTATGCAGACCAGGTAATGCAGGATGTCGATGTTTTCCTTAGTCGTAAAGCTTCTATATAGGGACCACTAGTTATTTATAAACTAGCTCTACGACGTGGTGACCGAGTCGTTCGAGCTACCTGCAATATAGAGATTGTAAGTTGGAGTCCAGACTTCATATATACCTCACAATATCCTCACGCCTTCCCGGGTAAGCAGAGGTGTATAAGTAGTACCCACACACCCACTTTCCGCAGAGATATTTTTTAGGTGCCAATGTGACAGATGGCGAGTCCATCGCCGTTACTCAAGCACGTCTATATGTATATACGCCTTTGAATTTCTTCTCAGACGTATGCAGGTTTCCTCTCGAT
>JACCPG010000625.1:84814-112812 GCA_016069955.1 Drepana arcuata
AAATGCATACGATATCCAAGACCAAGGTAAAAACTCGTGTTCATCACAAAAATATCTGCCGTCAGCGGGAATCGAACCCCAAGTTTCGCAGTCAGGAGCTCTAACCACTAGACCAGACGGTCGTCAGAGGTATATGTACAATATATGTGTAAAATAAATCATATATGCATGTATATAGATAGTGCAATCCACAAAGACGCGCCCCACCAATTTCTAGTCGAGGGGGTCGCGGGATGCTGTGCGTATGACCCGAGTCTATTAATTGTAGTGTGCGTGTGCACTCATAGGTAATCAGTGTGTACCGACAATACTCAAACATTAGTGGGAGGTTGCACACTTACACTATAAAATATAGGGAAGAATAGTGGGGCGCGTGTTCGTGAATGGCACTAAATATATAAAGCTTAACTGTTAATTAATATAAATAAAACTCACCGCTCCATTTTCTCCCCCATTTTTTCTGTCTGCCATCTCTAGTTCATTGCTGCTAGTTTGCTGTAAAATATATAAAAATAAATTAAGCGAGCAATCTTTTGAGGCCTCCCGTAACTAGAGGACTGGCAATTGTTGCTAAGCGAAATATTAAGTATAAAATATAATAATATATATAATATATCCTCACGCCTTCCCACAAGGGTCCCCGAAGGAGTAGGCAGAGGTGTATAGGTAATACCCACACACCCACTTTCCGCCAGAGGTATATTAGGTGCCAACGTGACATGGCGAGTCCATCGCCGTTACTCAAGCACGACTATACATACGCCTTTGAATGTCTTCTCAGACGTATGCAGGTTTCCTCTCGATGTTTTCCTTCACCGTAAAGCTCGTGGTGTGACTTATCACTGTACTTAAGTTCAGAAAAACTCATTAGTACAGTCGGGATTCGAACTTGCGACCTTTGCGTCGCAGGCAACTGCTCGAACCACTCGGCCACCACGGCTCAAATATTAAGTAATGTACTTAAAAGCGTGCGCAAGAAGAGGCAGAGGAAGACCAGGTTCCAACTACCTAGATCAAATCGATCGCTCAAGGACGGGAACGTCAAGAGAACTCGAAACCGACGAGCATGTATGAAGAGAGTGATGAATGCGGACGAAGCGAAAGAGGTATGTAAGTCTAGAGAGAAGTGGCGGTCTATACTCTCTGCCTACCCCATTAGGGACTCGGCGTGATGATATGAATGTATCTATGTACTTATATAATAAGTTTATGACAGATGTAACCTACGTGCCCGCGACTGCGTCCGCGTGGAATTTAATAAAAAAGTGTTATCGCTAAGTTTAAATAAAAGTAGACTATGTTACACATTTCGCATCAGCTATTTGCCAGTGAAAGTCCCTTCAAAATCGGACTAGCCGTCTCAGAGATTAGCCGGAACAAATAAGCAGATGGACCGACAAAAATAGCAGAAAAAAAATTGGTATATGTACCGTTTATAAGATAGCCACATGCATTAAGTAAAAGATCGGTTATTTTAGTATTAAAAACATACGCTACAATTTTATAAATTTTTAAAGATTGATGTTTATTTTTACGCTTGGATATTTCATATTTCTAGGTCTGTACATTTCACGTTTTGGACAATTTGAGATGCGTACATTTTAAGGTTTGGAGTAAGTATACTTTTTTTTGTAAATTTTAACGACCCAGCCTGACTGAGTGCTCTAAGGTGCGTCGTTACCGTCTATGCCTACTTTAATAGACCTTCAATAACTTCGTTAGAAATAAAAGAAATAATAATTTTACAGCTGTGCGATTCACCACTTAGTTTCAATACAACCGCCCGTTAACTAGCCTTAATAACTGTCTACATACAAAACAAATGTTTAATAACATAGTAAGCAGTACATATTTGTTTAAAAACATGTGTCAAATAACAAACAACACGAGAAATGACAATAAATCTATGAATCATATAGATATATACAAATGTTCGAGTCACTGAAGGGGTAGGCAGAGGGTGTAGAGTAGTCCTTTATAGATTTAAAGACCTCTTTCCAGAGGCGTAGCTAGGTAACCATCTTAACTATTTTTAAATCGCTTATTCCATATTCGTCGTTATCCTGGAGTACGTCGATAATATATTAAAAACCGAATATGTACATATTGTAACTTATTTTAATGTAAAAATTAAAACTAAGTTGCCATTACTAAAGTCGCATTCCTGGAATCAGACTTTTTTTCTTTAAATTTTCTTTTAGGTGTCAGAGTTAGGGCCTAATACGTTTATGTATATGATTTTGTTATTCACCAGGTCTTTTTTTGTTATTTCATTAAAAGTTCGATTTTGTTAGTTTTGAATAACTTTTGTCTTTCTTAATTTATTGTAATTAGTCACAGTTTTTGTTAGATAAATAAATAACAACGGAACGTAGAAGTAGATACATGTGTTTACAAATTATATTTATTGCACGACACCAGGAACTTATGATAAATATAATTGAATAGATAAGATGAGGATTAAGATAAATAAAGAGCCGTGGTGGCCGAGTGGTTTGAGCAGTTGCCTGCGACGCAAAGGTCGCAAGTTCGAATCCCGACTGTACCAATGAGTTTTTTCTGAACTTAAGTACAGTGATTAGTCACACCACGAGCTTTACGGTGAAGGAAAACATCGAGGAAACCTGCATACGTCTGAGAAGAAATTCAAAGGCGTATGTATAGTCGTGCTGGAGTAACGGCGATGGACTCGCCATCTGTCACGTTGGCACCTAATATACCTCTGGCGGAAAGTGGGTGTGTGGGTATTACCTATACACCTCTGCCTACCCCTTCGGGGACCCTTATGGGAAGGCGTGAGGATATATTATTATTATTATAAATAAAGATGGACACGTGTTGGTGAAGTTAATATTTATTTTGAATCCTTGAGTTAGCATTGTTTATATATAATACAATCAAGGATGGGAACGTCAATTGTAGCAAAATCTGCGTGCATGTACGAAGAGACTGAATGTGGATGAAGCGAGTGTATGCAGAACTGGCGCTCTACTCCATCTGCATACCCTGTGAGGGGCTTTCGATAATCATATGAATTTTGCGTTTATTTAGGGTATTTGTGTTAACGAGAACGACATTTTATCGGCTTACCCAAAACTGGAATTTTATTGAGAGCGTCATAAAACGTTATCAGCAAAGTGGATTATTTCAATAACTAGTGCATCGTGCAATAGTTTTACTTTTACTATTTAATCTAATCAACTTGTTTTATGAACGAAACGTACTATATCGGTAAATGGGCAAATTCTAGAGCAAGTGAATGAATTTGTATATCTTGGAAGCATGTTCACACGAGATGGAAAGTATGAAAAAGATATTGAAAGAAGGATAACTGCCGGAAATAAGGTGAATGGAGCCATGTCGGCGTTGATGGGCAGTAAAAGTCTGAGCAAGAATGCTCGAGTTGCTGTCCACAATGCGATATTGGTACCTACCTTATTGTATGGCAGCGAATCCTGGGTATGTCAGAGGAAGTATGAAAATAGCTTGAATGCAGTCGAGATGCGATCTCTTCGAAAATGTGCGGCGTAACGATATTAGATCGAATCCGCAATGAAGAGATTCGCAAATCAACTGGCGTGAATGAGGGCGTGATTGTAAAGATGAAGAAAGGCATGTTACGTTGGTTTGGACACATAGAAAGGATGAGTGAAGAAAGATTGACGAAACAGATATACAAAGCAAAAGTGCGTGCAAGAAGAGGCAGAGGAAGGCCACGTTCCAACTACCTGGATCAAATAGATCGGACTCTGAAGGACGGGAACGTTAAGAGTACTCGAAACCGACAAGCATGTATGAAGAGACTGATGAATGTGGACGAAGCGAAAGAGGTATGTAATTCTAGAGAGAACTGGCGCTCTATACTCTCTGCCTACCCTGTTAGGGACTTGGCGTGATAATATGTATGTATGTATGAACGAAACAGATATTCACATGCGAAACTGTAGAAGAGGCAGAGGAAGACTACGTTCCAACTACCTGGATCAAATAGATCGGACACTCAAGAACGGGAACGTCAAGAGTACTCGAAACCGACGAGTGAGTATGGAGAGACTGACGAATGTGGACGAAGCGAAAGAGGTATATAAGAAAGATCTGGAGTTAAACTCCCTCTGCTTCTCCGTAAAAGTAAGTTGGATTAGATTTCATTGGTAGATCCATCCAGCTAATAATACTATCTCTGTGCCAAATTTCATCTATTTCAGTTTAGTCGTTCAGGCCGGATTGAGTTACAAACTTTTGCATTTAAAATAAGGTTATATTAATATTAGTGTTGGCAAACAAGCTGCTGTCTGCCTGATGGCAAGCAGTTTTTGCAATGTCCACACATATTTGTAGCGAACTATCACCCCTGCCTACCCCTTCGGGGAAGTCTAGAACACACAATATAGTTATGAGTAAACTTACGCTTCTCCTCTTTGGTTGTGATGCCTCGCCTGTGTATAAGTCGGCCATTTTGGTTCAGATTTTTTTAATTGATTACTCCCAATGATTATGCGTCCGTCAGCTCGCCATATTGTTATATCTGTAAAGAAAGATAAAGTTTTATCTATACAAATCTATATCTATACAAAAGCCGTGGTAGCCGAGCGGTTCGAGTAGTTGCCTGCGTAACAAAGACCGCAAGTTCGAATCCCGACTGTATCAATGAGTTTTTCTGAACTTAAGTACAGTGATTAGTCATACCACGAGCTTTACGGTGAAGGTAAACATCGAGAGAAAGCCTGCATACGTTAGAGAAGCAATTCAGAGGCGTATGTCTATGCTTGAGTAGGTAACGGCGACGGACTCGCCATCTGTAACAAATATAACTCGGGAGGAAAGTGGGTGTGTGGGTACTACCTTTACACGTGCCTCCCAAATCGGGGACCCTAGTGGGAAGGCGTGAGGATATATATATATATATATATATTATTATCGTAGCGTTCTCTTGCGACTTACATCACCATTCATCAGGCTTTTCAAACGTTTTAAGTAACTACTCTTGGCACTCCCATCCTTGAGTTTTCAATTGTAACCTAGGTGGTTGGAACGTGGTCTTCCTCCGCCTTTTCTTCCAGACACTCTTCAAGAGTCAAGAAATAAATCACTATAATTATCAATGCCAAGTTTGTAGGCTAATAACACGTTCACGCCCAAAAGGCTGGGTTGATTCGGACAAGGTTTTGAAGTGAGACGGCTTATACTCAAAATAACATTACTTAACGCGAATAATCACTTATCCTGTGAGATTAAAGTGTGAATACGTCGCGTGCCGTCAGTTACAATACGATCCAAGTAAATTGCTGTACTCGCAATGTATAAGAGACCCGACGTCTTGAATGTAACTAAAGCATTTAATTACTCAGAGATAAAATACCTATGGAGATAACACTATGTTTGCGTAGTTTATATTACAGCAGAGTGCCCGGTGGCCGCATGGTTCGACTCACCTATGAGTGAATCCCGACTGTACGAATCAGTTTTTCTGAACTTAAGTACAGTGATTAGCCCCACCACTAAATTAACGGTGAAGGAAAACATCGAGAGGAAACCTGCATACGTTTGAGAAGAAATTCAAAGTATGTCTAGTGCTTGAGTAACGGCGATGTACTCGCCACTTGTCACGTTGGCACCTAAAATATATCTATGGCGGAAAGTGGTCGTGTCCGGAGATACATGGAAACTATTTAATGCATATACAATTGAAGGCCGGTGAAACAGTGTAATGAAAAGTTTAAAGCCTGGTTTTGTGCGATTAACTTTGATTATTTCGTCATAAAATGGGAATAACAATATTTATTGAGCGAGTCACGACATCGCCCATCCGATCACGGACTGGTATGAATGTCGAAAAGCAATAAAGCAGTTTTTTATCCCCCAAAATTCTTTTTTTTCACACAAGTTCTCGGAATAATATAAAACAACGATTAACATAAATTAACATGTCCGTAAATATGTAAACTAGCTGTGTTTGGCGATTTCGCTCGCGTAATTGATCTAATCAGTAGATTTAAAAATAATTGTATTTATAATATTATACATACATACATACATATAATCACGCCACTTTTCCGTAGGGGTAGGCAGAGACCACTTCTTTCCACTTGTTACGATCCTTACATACTTGTATACATGTACATGTGTTGTGTACATGTCGGTTTCGAGTACTCTTAACGTTCCCATCCTTGAGAGTCCGATCGATTTGATCCAGGTAGTTGGAACGTGGCCTTCCTCTGCCTCTTCTTGCACACACTTTTGTTTTGTATATCTGTTTCGTCAATCTTTCTTCACTCATCCTTTTTGTGTCCAAACCAACGTAACATGCCTTTCTTCATCTTTACAATCACGCCCTCATTCACGCCAGTTGATTTGCGAATCTCTTCATTGCGGATTCGATCTAATATCGTTACGCCGCACATTTTTCGAAGAGATCGCATCTCAACTGCATTTAAGCTATTTTCATACTTCCTCTGATATACCCAGGATTCGCTACCATACAATAAGGTAGGTACCAATATCGCGTTGTGGACAGCAACTCGAGCATTCCTGCTCAGACTTTTACAGCCCATCAACGCCTTGCCATTCAGTTATCCTTCTTTCAATATAATAATATTAAATACCAAATACAATTTGAAACATTTTTTAATTAACGAATTAAAGATTCATCTAGTTCAATATATAGTTAGTAAGTCAGAGTCCGAGGGACCCCCTGAGCTTGGGGCCTCGGGGCACTGCCCCGTCTGGCCCCTAGGTAGCCACGCCACTGTGTACTTAACTTAATTGTATTTTATCATATAATTACCAGCTATTCACTTAGATGGAATGAAAATCTTCTTTATTTCCTTGGTTCATATCTAGCCTTGAAATTGGAATGAGCGAATTAATCAATATAATTATGCCTAAATATATATTATGCTTAAATGATATATGTATCAAATAATGTGATAAGGCAAAAGATAAATTGATTGTGGGAATTACTGATATTAAGGTAATTACAGCAATATTCACACTTTTTTAATTTATTTATTTGCCGATAATTTGTAAAACGCATATTTGCGTACAAGATAGTAGACAGATAGCATGACAACTATGTTGCCATTTTCGATGACGCGATTCGTATAAGGTCGCAAGTTCGAATCCCGACTGTACCAATGAGTTTTTCTGAACTGAAGTACAGTGATTAGTCACACCACGAGCTTTACGGTGAAGGAAAACATCGAGAGGAAACCTGCATACGTCTGAGAAGAAATTCAAAGGCGTATGTATAGTCGTGCTGGAATAACGGCGATGGACTCGCCATCTGTCACGTTGGCACCTAATATACCTCTGGCGGAAAGTGGGTGTGTGGGTATTACCTATAACACCTCTGCCTACCCCTTCGGGGACCCTTGTGGGAAGGCGTGAGGATATAAGAAAAAAATAAAATATATAAAAAATTAAAATACAAATTTGATTAGTTATAGATAATGCAGTTCTTAAAGTAATTTGGAAATGTATAGTGTATGTTATGAGGAGGAAGCGGCTAGTGAAAAATATGAGTGGCATGGTTGAAAAAGTATGTAAGTGAGGGAGAATGTGAGAGTGGCACAATTAGTGGATGTGTTAATGTGGGCGATGTAGGGAGCAACAGCAGATTGGGAGTCTTTGGGACTATGAACACCACCATATGTAAGCTAACTGTTCTGGCGATCTAATTATTTCAATTCATTTGTCATTTTATGTGAAACTGTCCAAAGGTATTTTTTATTTACTTACACGTGTCTTTGTACTTTGTACTGTAGGTGTGGTAATTTTCATTCATATTTAAATATCGACGATGCTTCAATTGGTAAAGTTCCGGTCGCAGGTGGGCTGGTTAAGAGTTTACGAAGTTCCGGGAAGGGGGAAAAATTTTAATTACCAAATTGCGCGACGTGTTACTGACGTCATACTTGGTACCAAATTGCGCGATGTGTTTGTTGCTGACGTCATACTTGTATGGCAAGGGGGACGTAACAGTACTTCAGAATGTTCGTGTTTCCTTATCGGTAACAATGACTTTATACGCATATTTATAGTTACTGTACAGTACTCGACACCTGCGAGCATGTATGAAGAAAGTGATAAAAGACGACTTGGCGAAACAAGTGGGTTTAGAGAGAACCGGTTCTCTACTAGCGGCGTAGCTAAAAAACCAAGGCAGTGAAATACCTGGATCCCTAACTCACAAACCTAACCAAAATATACATTACGGAAATATTACATTAATACAATATATCCTCACGCCTTCCCACAAGGGTCCCCGAAGGGGTAGGCAGAGGTGTATAGGTAATAAAGGTAGGTAAGTGGGTGTGTAGGTACACCCACTTTCCGCCAGAGGTATATTAGGTGCCAACGTGACAGATGGCGAGTCCATCGCCGTTACTCAAGCACGACTATACATACATACGCCATTGAATTTCTTCTCAAACGTATGCAGGTTTCCTCTCGATGTTTTCCTTCACCGTAAAGCTCGTGGTGTGACTAATCACTGTACTTAAGTTCAGAAAAAACTGATTGGTACAGTCGGGATTCGAACTTATTAATATTACATTAATATTAGGTATGTACATACATACATATAATCACGTCTCTTTCCCGTAGGGGTGGGCAGAGACCACTTCTTTCCACTTGCTACGATCCTTACATACTTCTTTCGCTTCGTCCACTTTCATTATTCCCTTCATACAAGCTCTTGGGTTTAGGGTACTCTTGACCTGGCCTTTTTTCAAGACGTCCCTGATTTGGTTTTGAAACGTTAATAATACGGTTATATTATTAGTTATTTAAGTTTAATAGCCGTGCTGGCCGAATGGTTTGAGTAGTCTGCATCCCGATTGTACTAATGACTTTTCTGATCTTACAGTGATTAGTGACAAGTTTTACTGCGAAAATATCGAGAGGAAACCTGCATACGTCTGAAAAGATATTTTGATAAGAGAAAGATATTTTGATATTTGATTTGATTTGATTTGATTTGAAGAAGTTCAAGAGCGTATGTATAGTCGTGCTTGAGTAGCTCTAGGTAATCACAGATTAATTAATTTCTTATTATTAGCTCAAATCAGATCATCAGATATAGAAATTATTGTTATTTTTCCTGTAAATATAGGTACTAGATGTGCCCTACGTTTTCGTGCATATGACTAATCTTATTCTGTACATATATACATATATATGAAAAATATACGGTCGTCTGGTCTAGTGCTATGAGCTCCTGACTGCGAAACTTGAGCTCGCGAGCTCGTTTCCCTGCCGAGGGCAGAAATTTGTGTGATGAATATTTGTACCTTAGTCTGGGATCACATATGTATACCTATATAAGTATGTATATCGTCGTCCAGTTTCCATAGTACCTACAAGCTTTGCTTAGTTTGGGACTAGGTCAATTTAAGTGGAGTTGTCTCAAGGTATTTATTCAAATAAGAAAAAGTAGGCTTAGTTAAGTATTCCTTAGGTATCTATTTGCCAGTGAAAGACCCGTCAAATCGGTAAAGAAGAATTTATATTGCGTATTATATTATCATACCGTATACACTTTCATATTTAAGGATTTATTTTAAACACTATAATTTTGATATGACAAACGAAGTCTCCAATTGTATTTACTACGTAAGTAATACTCACTTAATGTATACGCGAACGTAGAAATGCTATTTGTAGCTATTATATATAGCTTCACTATTGAATGTTGATAACACGTAAGTTTTCGTAAAATAATAATTATTCTCGAATGTAATTATAATCTACACAATCACATGCGCTAAATTCGCGCGGTAAACTGGCTTGGCTTTGCTATCGAGGCAACGAGGTGACAGTCAAGTTGATTTGAGTGAGCGAAACCGTGTCGTGAATGAATGAAAATATCATCATCATTCACAGTTTTTCGTAAAATATCATAGACTTCATAAAAAAAAGGACGAAGGTTTTTAACTCAGAACAATTGTTCTGAGGTTTTTAATGCGAACGTAGGTATATATTTTTTTATGTATGTTCGCGGAAAATTTTGTCGTTTATGAAGTGATTTTGACGATTCTTTTAGCTTATGTCATTGCAAAATATTAATTCCAGCTTATCATGCAATACTTAATTTAGTTCTGTTTATTATATATATATCCTCACGCCTTCCCACAAGGGTCCCCGAAGGGGTAGGCAGTTTATTATTAAAGGTTGTATGTTCGTATTAAAGTTATAATCCTTAAAAGATGACTAGTTTGTGTGACACAGTCGATTCGTTTTGAATTTAAATGAAATAAATATGATGTTGAATGAAATAATGTTAACATATTAATGTTTGTGGCTTATAAACGGACGGGCAGTGTATACCTACTAATTACCTACTTTTAAATAAGTTGTGACCCGTGTGGAGGAAAATGTAATAATAATTGGCATAAACAATGAGAGGCTCGTTTCGAGAGTCTTAAATAAATTTGAACTCTTGGTGTTAACGTGACAAATGGCGAGTCCATCGCCGTTACCCAATCACATACATAAAACATCGAGAAGAAACCTGCATAGGTACGTCTGAGAAGCAATTCAAAGGAATAAATGTAGTCTTCCTTGAGTAACGCCGATGGACTCGCTCATCTGTCACGTTGGCACCTAAAATATACCTCAGGCGGAAAGTGGGCGTGTGGGTACTACCTACTTACTATACATACGACTTTGAATGTCTTCTCAAACATGCAGATTTCCTCTCGATGTTTTCCTTCACCGTAGATCGTTGTGTGACTTATCAATTTAGTGTAGGTACTGTAAGTTCAGCTTTCAAACTCATTGCCATTATCGGGATTTGTATCTCTGTGTTGTAGACGACCATTCAAACCAATCGTCCGCTGCGGCTTTGTTACGAAACATTAAAGGTTCGATCAAGAACTTTCAAAACTAAATCCTAAGCTTTACAAGTTCTTTCGTAATATAACAATGGACAGCGAACTTATCTTAAATCTTTTAATCATATTCGTTTGTAATAAATAATATACAAAATGTTTCGCAACTATTTAACAACTACCCTAAATACAACCTATCAGGGTGTTTGGTTAGAGTTCGAATCCCCACTGTACCAATGCGTTTTTATAATTAGTCACTCGAGCTTTACGGTGAAGGAAAATGTCGAGAGGATCCTGCACACGTTTGAGAATTTTCTCAAATATATTGTATAGTCATGCTTGACTAGAGTCAACGGACTCACCATGTGTCACGGGGGCGCCTAAAATATATTTCAGGCGGATAGGGAGCGGACACTACCTACCTCTTCGAGGACCGAATCTCTTTCTGGTCCCTCAGTCAATGGATAACGTGGCGTCTCATAAACATGCTTCCACCATACATTTTTAATACACTTGCTCTATAGAGCAAGAGCCCACGACGGCCAGACCTTCGTTATTTTATAAAAGCTGAAAATTTCTCTGCGCATGACCCCAACACAGGTAAGAAGAAAAATTTTGCTTTATACTATAACGAATTTAAGGTACTATTTTACACACCTTTACTACCTGTTACCAGCGCAAGTAACCACAACCCAAACTCCATAGTTGCTGGTCGTTCTTACCTGGGTTGGGGTCATGCACAGAGAACCTTTCAGCTTTTATAAAATAACGAAGGTCTGGCCATCTACTACAATTACCACGGGTAATTTGTCTGTTCACAATTTTGACACATACATAGGAGTTAAGGTGAAAATAATGTCAACACGATTTTTTCCAACATAATTTACTCAATAACGGCATTCATACAATTCTACTATACGTATAGACAATACATCAAATCTAACAAAATTTTATATTACAGTTCTCATCATTAATATATATCTGTAACATACTTACATATAACACCACAATCTCAAACGGCTAAATATATTTTGATGGATATTGGTAAGGGGATAGCTTGACCTTCAGGATCGGACAAAGGCTACATAGAATGTAGAGATGAAAGAACTGCAGAAGCGTCTTAATATTGTGGGTAAGCCCGCGGGGTGTTGCTAGCAAATAGACGCCGATTGTGAACATGACAGGGGCCAATTTATTAATGTATTGCCATAATGTTATTTTATATAAATTTGTTAAACACATTATTCAGCGTATGGTCCAAGAGAAATCCCGATACCAGTGGGCCCCTTTATTTATTTATTTATATATATATATATATATTATATGCAGTGGCGTAGCTAGGTAACCAAAGGCCCTGGGCAAAAAATATACTAGGACCCCAACTAAACTGTCTAAAACCGTTTGTTCCGTATTCGTCGTTTTCCGAATTGGCCGTACTCCAGATTTGTCGTAATTCAGATTCATTGTATTCTAGATTCGTCGTAGGCTTAAATTCAAATTGAAACTAATTTTAATGAAAAAATTAAAACTATGTTGCCAATATTAAAGTCGCATGGAATCCGGTTTCTTTATACTCCGAACGGGGGAGAAATATTCACTAGTCCAATATATAGTTAGTAAGTCAGAGGTCAAGGGGCCCCTGAGTTTGGAGGCCCCGGGGGACTGCCCCGTCTGGCCCCTATGTAGCTACGCCACTGCATATATAATGTACTTTATAAGAACTTTCTTAAAGGGAATAATAACATTAATTAATAAACTATTTAAGTACAGTAGTTGATACCAACGCTGCTAACAAGAGAACAATGAAGGGCCTCATTGTAATCACAAATGCAATCAAATTGCGATATATAAATAAATATAGTATATAAATTGACAAGGTCTAATATGTATATTCTACGATATTGTAAGGTATGCATTAACAATATCCCATTGAAAAAGGGTCGGTCTCGGCTCGTGGTGTGACTAATCACTGTACTTAAGTTCAGAAAAACTGATTGGTACTATTGATTGATGATTGGTATTAACACATACATATCATCATGCCGAGTCCCTAACGGGGTGGGCAGAGTATAGGAGTGTAAGAGCGCCAGTTCTCTCTAGACTTACATACCTCTTTCGCTTCGTCCACAATCATTAGTACTACTACATTCCAACTACCTGGATCAAATCGATCGGACGCTCTAGGACGGGAACGACAAGAGTACTCGAAACCAACGAGCATGCATGAAGTGACTGAGGAATGTGGTATTAATAATTGAAATAAGTTTCGTTTACTACCACATGCTATTACGTGGGCCCCTGCATGAAGGGCCCCGGAAGGTAGCCCTTCTCTCTCAAAGGCCGCCCCTGATGTCTTCAAGATATAAATCAGGGAATATCTACATACATTGTTTAGAGGAGTGTCGGCTTCTCACTGTAGCGTACACATACATGTATAGGTACTGTACTGTACCAATGAGTTCTTCTGAACTTAAGTACAGTGATTAGCCACACCACGAGCTTTACGGTGAAGGAAAACATCGAGGAATATACATATTACTTACATCACTTATTAGCTACATATATTAATTTCCAGATGCGTGGAAATGTCGGTGTGGGAACGCTAATATGTATATGAAAAAAAAAAAATATCCATATATTGAAATCAATTGCAGTTCGTTAGCAAAAACTCGAGAATGGCACGACCGATTTTGATGATAATTTTGTTTAGATAAACGATCCCTGGATGATTTAAATCCACAATTGGACCCGATAGGTGATACACTATAGAATAGACTACAGGGAAGGAAGTGGGGCGCGTCTTCGTGGATGGCACTAACTATAATTGGAATTTATTTAAACATTGAGTACACGTACAAATATAACATTTATATATATATATATATATATATATATATATATATATATATATAAAGGTTATAAATATAACATATACATATAATATATATATAACCTTGTTTGTTTGTGAACAAGGTATTTATTTTTATTTTACTTTATAAATTGATTTAGTTACGATAAGTTCACCTCAAACCTTTACTATGCCTAATAAATAACACACCTTTAAATACTATTTATTAAAATAAATAATAATAATTAAGTACATCGCACAGAATACTGCATTTTTAGCACAAGGAATGTAGAAAAAAATTGCCATATAAATAAGCACCTATTTTTTTAACTGGTAACAATCATTATTCAATACATTGAGTTGAAGAAGTTACATACACAAGGATATTATTGGAGATTGAATATAGTTGTATTTGCTAGGTTAAGCAAAGACATTCGCGGTCAGTGGAACGATTGGTTGTACTCTCAAATGATGGTGGCAATAGAACGTCATACCTCTTTGCCTTCCCGCAGGAGTCATTGGTGACTCCTGTGGGAAGGCAGGGTAGGCAGTTTTCACTCCTCTTTTCAGCCGATATATTTTTGGTGCCAACGTTACAGATGGCACCATACATAAGTCTTCTTTTTTTCATACCTCTTCTCAAATGTATGCAGGTTTTCTCCTGATGTTTTTTTTGCAGTAAAGCTCGTGGTGTGGCTAAGCACTGTACGTAATTTCAGATAAAGCTTATTGTACAGTCGGGATTCGAACTTGCAATTTATATGTAACTTCTTAAATCTCATCTTATTATAATCAACTAATGATAACATAAAAGAATGACACATTTCTCTACCGTTAAGTATAATATATATAATAAATTTTATTTATAACGATCTTCAAACTTGACTAATAACGCTTACATCTGTGTTTCCCAACCTGGGGCACATGCCCACAGGGGGGCAAGTTGATAGTTAACGGGGCAATTTAAAAATGGACTCGACACGACTTTAAACCTTTCGCTTTGGTCTATTTAAAAAAAATAGGGGCATCAACATTTTAGAAATGTCAAGGTGGGGCATAGTCCAAAAAGGTTGGGAAGCACTGGCTTAGGTCATGACGTCGTGTCGTCATCACACAAATATCTGCCCTCAGCGGGAAACGAACAGGAGGCAATCAGGAGCTCTAAACACTAGATCAGACGGCCGGCTACATATGACCCGAGTCTATTAACTGTAGTGTGCGTGTGCACTCATAGGTAATCAGTGTGTACCGACAATACTCAAACATTAGTGGAAGGTTGCACACTTACACTATAAACTATGAGGAAGGATAGTGGGGCGCGTGTTCGTGGATGGCACTATCTACACTCCTCAAGGGAGCTTGCGAGCACAGCATATTATATAGGAAGGAAGGATTAAGGATGAAGGATTAAGGATTAAGGAAGCGACAATGTCGGTCGGTATTTAGACACTATGCGTTACAGAATCGGACTAATAAAAAATATATATATATATATACATACTCAACAAAACAAAATTGGACTATACTTCTCATCAAATGTCAAACTTCGTTTAATCCTTATTAATATAATAAATGTGAATGTAAGTTTGTTTGTTACGTTTTCACGTAAAAACTACTCAACCGATCACCATAAAACTTTGTACACATATTCTTGGAGGTATAAGAAGTAACATAGGATACTTTTATTGAAAACAAAAAACATTTTTACGAAAGATAAAAAAGCCGTCCACGCCTACGAAGTCGCGGAACTATTAAACGACATTTGCCATATATTCCTAAATATACACATTATTCTGATAATCCTTACAAACCATAAACTTGCAAGGTTTTACGATATTTCTGATGAGAAAGGAATAATCCTTAAGAATAATATAAAAACGCCTTAAACTTAGTGGGAACATAATTCGTTGAATTGGTGACCAGATTTGAACTTGCGATCTTTCGTTGACAGCGTTAAGTTGGATTTGGAATGAGAGGAAGCTAGAGGAAGACTACGTAGACTTAAATGATTATAGAATGTACATATATAAAAAAAAAACAGTTATATAAAAAAAATCTGTTTCATAGCTCTGAAGTATTTCATATGATTAAGGGTTTATGTTAGATATAGATACGTATATATATATGTATATATATATAGTTACTCAATGCTGAACTGATAATGATATCATTTTCTTTTCGGATAGGCGAATTAAATGCCTTATGGGATGATTTGTAACTAGGTACTCAATATAGTTTTGAAATAAAAACTATTGGAAAGTTTTTGTGATTTTTTTTTCTATAGTGAGGTAAAATTGACTCGTCCAGTGTTTGATTCTGAATTAATAAACAAATCTATATGGGGTCGATCAGTTGCAGTTCCTTTAATATGCATATGCAATATAAATATTACTAGAAACCGAAAACGTCATCAATATACAGATATTTTCGATGTAATCAATTACCTAACAGAATCATCATATAAAAAAAAAGAAAAAAAAAAACGTGTGCACTCGGGGACTGCCGACTGCACACGCCGACTGCCGACGACTATACATACGCCTTTTGAATTTCTTCTCAGACGTATGCAGGATTCCTCTCAATGTTTTCCTTCACCGTAAAGCTCGTGGTGTGACTAATCACTGTACTTAAGTTTAGAAAAACTCATTGGTACAGTCGGGATTCGAACTTGCGACCTTTGCGTCGCAGGCAACTGCTCGAACCACTCGGCCACCACGGCTCGCAGTGCCTTTTTTAATATGCATATGCAATATACATATTAGAAACCGAAAAAATTAACCAATATACAGATATTTTCGATGTAAACTATTACCTAACAGAATCACAATATAAAAAAAATCAACTATTCTCGAAAACATAAAACAGTAATTTCACAAAAAAATTATACATTGCATATATTATGTACATATATGATTAACTAGAACTTCATTTAGAAAAAAAACGGAACGCGGAAATTCTTAACATATAATTTGAACTATAAAAAGGCTATTCATTACTATATACATACTATGTTGTTGTTAAATGTAATATTAATATAAAAGTGTTTAATGGCGTTTGATCTATACTTTTATAAGTCTATGGGCTTTATTACGCAATGCTACTGGAGTAATTATCGCACATTTTGTAATTGTGTTTTGAAATTTGAAATTGAAAAAAACTCATTGGTACGGTCGGGATTCGAATTTGCAATCTTTGTGTTGTAGGCAATTGCCTGAAAAACAAGTACAACCCGGTCAGAATATCTGTGCACCTCGCTGGAATGCGGCGCCTCTCCCGTCACCTCTCCGCGCACTCCCAGGTGCGACAGTGCGGTTAGCATCTTCGTTGCCGACACACGTCCCGATAATTTTGATATTTTCCCTTTGTTGTTGTTTTGTTTTTTAATATATAAGCTTTAATAAAAAATAAAAAAAATATTTATTGTAAAGTTTAGACTGTTTACTGTTAATTTCGGACTGGTTTGGTTGTTATTAAAATTGTTGTAGCTGTTGAACTGAAGTCATGGGAAAAACAATACACAGCGAATGAAAAAAATCTAATCTTGAAAATTTTATCTTGAAAGTGCTCAAGTTTTTTTAATCGGAGAAGGCAAATAAACAGTACACCATACCTGTAGACCAAGTGGTGACATGAACCTGTGCTGCAACTGGGATATCAAAGATTACAACATCACACAACTTTTAATATCACTAGGGGAAGACAGTTCGGAGAGTTCAGAAAGTGAGAGTGAGGAAGATACAATGTCAGGAATAGAGTCGATAATTTATAGTGACTGAGTTTAATAATAAACTTTTTGTAATCAAAATTATTGTTTTTTAATAACAAACCCTTCATCACTAATAAATTGATTTGAAAAGGTTAGTAATTTTTTTTTACCTCCTCATTGACATTCTCCTCGTGACGTCACGAGGTCAGGTGCATAGATATTGTGACCGGATTGTAGTTTCCATTTATTCACTCTATTTTTTTGTTATTTATGTTTTAAAAAAATACTGAGAGGAACCCCATCAAGAAAGATAAAAGAAAGACACAAGAAAGCCAGCTGTATGTGTCACATTTCTCATTTATACGCTAAGACGGACAAGCAAACAAAATATTGCATCTATATAAAAACTTACCCTTTTAAGTAGAAATTACATATAACAATATATGGCTAATGGAATGTTTAATAGGAACGAAATAATAACAACAATAATAAAAAATATTAATAAATAGAGAAGTGCATACAAGGCAAGTAAATAATTATTTTATATTATATGTATATTTTCCCTAAACATTTTTTTAATAAACAAATAATGATTTCCGACTATACATTGATTTAATGTTCCCATATAAATAATTCAAAACAATATTTTGACTTTCCTATTGAAGCCTATTCTTTACGCATTCTTTTTTTAATTTAATTTATGGTTTATTAAAGACAACAAGAGGTCCCTCACGGGGTAGGCAGAGAGAGTAGAGCGCCAGTTCTCTCCATACTTACCTCCTCATTAGCCTTAATCGGCTGACATCATTCTGGGCTAAAGCTGGGCTTCACATTTAAATAATGATGGTTCTACGAAAGATTAAGCATAGTTATCACAGGGTGCTTAAGAAAATAAAACAGTTTTAAAAGGACTAAAATAGACAGATGTCTTTATCAAAATTTACAAATTTATAATAATAATAAATAAAATAATAATATATCCTCACGCCTTCCCACAAGGGTCCCCGAAGGGGTAGGCAGAGGTGTATAGGTAATACCCACACAGCACACACCCACTTTCCGCCAGAGGTATATTAGGTGCCAACGTGACAGATGACAAGTCCATCGCCGTTACTCCAGCACGACTATACATACGCCTTTGAATTTCTTCTCAGACGTTTGCAGGTTTCCTCTCGATGTTTTCCTTCACCGTAAAGCTCGTGGTGTGACTAATCACTAATCACACACAAATTTATGAATCTAAATATGTATGTTTCTATTATATTAATAAACTGTGAAAGTAAAGGAAGGAATTGAGTATTGCGCCCTATAATAATGTTGTAATTTCGTTATCTTTGGGGCTATTTATTTCATTGTATAGTCATGAGAATATATTACTACACCCTATAACTTGTAGAAGACGACTGTTTTATTTCCTAAGACACTCCGTTTATTTATAATTTTAGCAGATATGTACATACTTAAAGATTTAAGATGCCAATATCGTAATAATTTTCTAATCAACATTTCTTCTCTTCTCTTCTTCAAGAATTCCTCACGTGTGCGTGGATAGTTTTTCTCACACGCAAAATAATACTTTAATTAATGCAAGCGTCCTTAACTGCGGTAGTCGCTTACCATCATCTACCGAAGCTAGCCGCCTTTAAATATGGCCGTGATAACATTAACAGTTTTATATTTTTCTGAAATAAATAAAAAGCTTGCTTTGGATACACAGGTGTTATGACGTCACCTCCGCTTAGATTTTAGTGAGCAATCCATCGAGTTCGAGGACTTCCGGCAGGTCGATCGCCTCTAGACGTATAGAGGACGGATTGAACGGGAACTGGACTGAGTATATCATCTTGGAGTCCATTAGCAGGTTTTGCTGTAAGGAATACATAACCATATATTCGCCATGATAGCAAAGTATTTTGAGTAGTCGCCTGCTACACAAATCAAATCAAAATCATAATATTTTTATTTCACATAGGCCCAGGTGGGCACTTATAAAACGTCGAAAAGGTGCACGGTTCGGGTTGGTCGCTTCCATGGAGAAGAACCGGCAAGAAACTCCATGGTTATTCTTTTCAAATAAAAAAAAAAGATATGCTCAAAAATTGCTAGTTTGAATCCCAACTGCAACAATGAGGGTTTCTGAACTTAAGTACAGTGATTAGTCACACCACGAGCTTTACGGTGAAGGAAAACATCGAGAGGAAACCTGCATACGTCTGAGAAGAAATTCAAAGGCGTATGTATAGTCGTGCTTGAGTAACGGCGATGGACTCGCCATCTGTCACGTTGGCACCTAAAGTATATCCCCGGCGAAAGTTGAGTGTGTGGGTATTACTACACCCCCCTGCCTACCCCTTTGAAAACCTTTGTGGGAAGGCCACCACCCTCTTGACGAAGACCGCACGACTATACTTTTTTTTTGTTTTGTTTGAACTAATCAGACTCCAGGTCGCAGGTTCACTGCCCACTCGGCTACCTGATCGTCGAAAGCTATACTAACCAGCTCCTTGTCGGGATTGGTGGCCGCTTTCTCCTGCATCTTCTTCTGTATTTCGTGGATGAACTGCTTGGTTACCTTCACCTCGTACTCCTCGGCGGGTGTGTACATATTCAGGATCTGAGTGTTCAGCAGAGGTGGATTGATTGTATTTTTAATATCCATATTAGTTACTAGTATAGATAGTGCCATCCACGAAGACGCGCCCCACCAATATCTAGTCGAGGGGGTCGCGTGATGCTGGGTGTGTGACCCGAGTCTATTAATTGTAGTGTGCGTGTGCACTCATAGGTAATCAGTGTGTACCGACAATACTCAAACATTAGTGGAAGGTTGCACTATGAACTGGCACTGTCTATAAATTCTAATGATATGCCGTGGTGGCCGAGTGGTTCGAGCAGTTGCCTGCGACGCAAAGGTCGCAAGTTCGAATCCCGACTGTACCAATGAGTTTTTCTAAACTTAAGTACAGTGATTAGTCACACCACGAGCTTTACGGTGAAGGAAAACATCGAGAGGAAAACCTGCATACGTCTGAGAAGAAATTCAAAGGCGTATGTATAGTCGTGCTTGAGTAACGGCGATGGACTCGCCATCTGTCACGTTGGCAACTAATATACCTCTGGCGGAAAGTGGGTGTGTGGGTATTACCTATACACCTCTGCCTACCCCTTCGGGGACCCTTGTGGGAAGGCGTGAGGATATATTATTATTATTATTATTTTCGGATTAGATCTCATACATCCGGGCAGCGAAGCACGAGGTTGCGGGTTCGAATCCTATCGGAGCGGACTTTGCATGGTAGACACGAATATTTGTATCTTGGTCTTGCATTTCTTATGTACGTAATAGTATCTCAAATAAAAGGAAATAATAAAATAAGGACCAGACGGCCGTCTGGTCTAGTGGTTAGAGCTCTTGACTGCGAAACTTGAGGTTGGGGGTTCGAATCCCGCTGAGGGCAGATATTTGTTTGATGAACACGAGTAGAGACCTTAGTCTTGGATGTCCTATGTATTTATGTATATATCTATCTATATAAGTAACTATACCGTTGTCTAGTTACCATAACTCAAGCTTTGCTTAATTTGGGACTAGGTCAATTTGTGTAGAATTGTTCCAAGGTATTTATTTATTTATTTAATAATACATTTGTAGATGTATTTATAACTACTTTTATGTTTATTTATTAATAATTTCTGAAAAAAAATCTAATCATGTTTGGGAGTAAGTATCCCCTTAAATGATGTTGTCATTGTGTTATCTTTGGAGCTATATATTTTAGCGTCGTGCTCGAGTAACGGCGATGGACTCGCCATCTGTCACGTTGGCATCTAATATACCTCTGGCGGAAAGTGGGTGTGTGGGTATTACCTATACACCTCTGCCTACCCCTTCGGGGACCCTTGTGGGAAGGCGTGAGGATATATTATTATTATTATATATTTAATTGCATCGTCATGATAATACACAACACTCTATAGCTTGTAGAACACAACTGTTCACTAGACCAGAATTTTCAAACCACTAGACCATACAGCCGACTATGCCGAAGTGTTAAATTTCCTCCTCAAATTCCTTTCAAAAGGTTGGTATAACTGACCTTGCAAACTTGCATGGCTGTTAGGTTGGCACACATGTCGACGGTGCTCTGGACGTCCTCCATGGACTTGCGAGCTTGGAGGAGGTGGACCGCTTGGGTGATGGGCTTCAGGACACCAAGGATCTCCTCAACCTGGTGAGGAAACGATAAAGAAAAAATTTAAGGTTTCATATTAAGTGTTCGTATTTTTCGAATTGAAAAAACCCAATGTGGTACCCAATACGGATACTTAATTTGCTTTATATAGGTATGGTCGGGTAACTAAGTATTTCATATATTCTTATATATACTTCTTGTATATATATACTTTCATATATACTTCTTGTGCTCGTGATTTCACCCGGGTATATTATATATCAATATTATATTAAATTGCAAATCAGAGCCGTGGTGGCCGAGTGGTTCGAGCAGTTGCCTGCGACGCAAAGGTTGCAAGTTCGAATCCCGACTGTACCAATGAGTTTTTCTGAACTTTACGGTGCCGGAATTTGTATCTGACCGACTGGGGCAGGACCTCCACCTTGTAGAAGTCCGTAGCCAATTATTACGTATTTATTGTGCTGTGTCCCTACGCGGTGAATAAGGTTTCCAGTAGTAAGCTCCTTGGGGAGGAGGAAGGATTGTTATATTGAGTTGGCAGCAGAGGGATTAGTCCCATTATGCTGCCAACACAGTATAACTCTCCGAACACAGAGTGTAACGCGCAAGTGATACTTCGGTATTGTAAGCGTAAATAGGCTACGGTAACCGTTTTCCATCGTATGGGCCGTATGCTTGTTTGCCACTCTTGTTGTTTAGAAAACACGCAGAGGCAAGACTCACATTCTTCTGTCCATACTCGGCGAGGTGTTCCTTTATCCATGTCTCGAGGTGCGATATATTGTATCTGATCTGCAGCCCCTTGGCCCAGCAGCACAGGTCCTTGCGCAGCAGGAGCTGGTTGAGGCTGTACGCGCAGATGTAGTAGAACAGCTGGGGAAGAAATTAAGATTTATTAGTACCACAAGGTGTAGGCAGAGGTGTACATATTTTCCTTCACTGTAAAGGACGCGGTCACGTGACGGCAAGCGGTCACCATTCATTCCCCATGGATAGCTAAGCCACCGATGAAGCCATTAAATAAAACAGTCAGAACACCCAAGTTACTCAAGGCTGATTCTGATACCAGAAGATAGCTGAACCGTTGAAAAATGGGGCCGCTCGTGGTGTGATAAATGGGGACACATAACCTGACACTAGTACCAAAACCATCGTCATCATCCATCCTTAATATCAAATACAAATTCAAAATATTTTTATTTTACATAGGCCTAGATGTCCACTTATAAAACGTCGAAAAAGGTGCACGGTTCGGGTTGGTCGTTTCTATGGAGAAGAACCAGCAAGAAACTAAACCCAGCTCGCGTCCCACCTGATCTGAAATCATGAGCAGGCGAGCCTTAAACAATACGCAGACAAACCTGGTTGAAGATGGTGACCATGGAGAAAAACCGACTAGGACCTAAACCCAGCGTCCCACCTGACCTGACATCAAGAGTTTAAAGCAGTGCTTAGACAGACCTGCTTGAAGATGGTGACCCTCAGCGGCTGGTCCACGGCGAAGGTGTGCAGCTGCTGGTGCGTGAGGGTGAGCTCCTGCTTGAGGCGCGCCGGGCCCGCCTGAGGGGCGGCGGGGCGCGCGCGGGCACCGGGCGCGGGCAGCCCACTTATCTCCTCGTACTCCAGGATGGCCGGCACGATCAGCCGCTCCAGCTGGCCCTCCAGCAGGTGGATCAGACCTGCAAACCACCACCAGGGACACATCATCCTCTATATCCATATAGGAGATCCCATTTTTGAACTCGCTCATCACGAAATTTTAGGAACTATAAGGCCGATTGACTTGAAATTTGGTAGAAGTATACCTTACGCGGTGTAGAGGTCAGCTAAGAACGGATTTTGTGAAACTCCACCCGCAAGGTGGAGTGCGGGGAGATCCCATTTGTGAGCTCACTCATTAGGATATCACAGGAACTATAAGGCCGATTGACTTGAAAATTGGTAGGAGCATTCCTTAAGCGGTGTAGAAGTCAGTTAAGAACTAACTAAGAAGAACGGATTTTATGAAACAACTTTTATGAAATAAAAAAAAATCAATTGATGCTTCCATGGGGGAAGCAATAGTTGAAAAACGTGTTTTTTTTTTAATTTTTCACCCGGGCGAAGCTGGGCGGAACAACTAGTATGTCATATAGCATCACGTCATAGCTGGACAGTCAATGCAAATATGATATGAAACCTTCTGCTGGATCCAAGATCGGGCCTGGCGTTAGACAGAGAGAGGTAGGGCATAACGGGTTTCCCGTACGAATTTGTATCTGCCCGACTGGGGCAGGACCTCCACCTTATACAAGTCCGTAGCCAAATAAGATTTATTATGTTGTGTTCCTACACGGTGAATAAGGTTTCCAGTAATGAGCTCCTTGGGGAAGGGGAGGATTGTTATATTAACACATTATATCTCTCCGAGCACAGAGTGGCAACGCGCAAGTGATACTTCGGTATTGTAAGCTTAAATAGGCTGTGGACCCGTTTTCTATCGGGTGGGCCGTATGCTTGTTTACCTCTAGCTGTATAAATAAAAAGTTAATAATAATATAATAATAATAATAATAAAAATAAAAAGTTACCCACCTTGATAGATCCAGACAGCAATATCGCTGAGGACCTGCCGATATTCAGAGAGGTCGAATATCCTGAGGCACTGTTGGTTCTGGCGCGGTGTGTTGGCAGCCTGGTATACGGTGTCACCGCTGTACTGGCGCAGGTTATTTAACAACCTGGATGGAAAATGTACATTGAGGCATGTTAATATGGCAATCGCACGCGACCCACCTGACGATAAGCGGTTACCTATGGACGATATTCACACACTTCCCACAAGAGTCCCCAAAATGGTAGGCAGGGGTATGTTGTACCCACATACTTTTCACCGGGGATTTATTGTAAAGTTGTCGGACAGTCCATCGCCGTTACTCAAGCACGACTATACATACGCCTTGAATGTCTTCTCAGACGTATGCAGGTTTCCTCTCGATGTTTTCCTTCACCGTAAAGCTCGTGGTGTGACTAATCACTGTACTTAAGTTCAGAAAAACTCATTGGTACAGTCGGGATTCGAACTTGCGACCTTTGCGTCGCAGGCAACTGCTCGAACCCCTCGGCCACCACGGCTCTCATTTTAGTTTTTATTGCTTTTGAAAAATTGAAAAATTTTAAGTTCACGGCATAGTGGCTGAACCGATTCTAGGAGGAAATTTTCCAAAGCTACTTTTTCGAACTCCATGAGCTAGTTGTTCCATAAATCAGTTTTCTTGATATTTCAATCATTGTATTTATGTGCGCAAAAGGAAGGGCCTGTGCGCGCCGACTTTGCAACGTCTTCGCATCACGGGTGTCGGCAGAATACCAGCGTCGTGGACCCTAAGCTCACGACATAATGCTGAGCCGAAGCCCATTTCAATGACAAAGCGCATATCATTGCAATAACACTAAGTGATTAGCTTAACAACGCTCTGTAAATCAGTTTCGTAGTTTTTAAGTGATTTTTAATATATTAATATACGCTCTATACTCTCTGCCTACCCCGTTAGGGACTTGGCGTGATGATATGTATGTATGTATTAATATTAATATAATATATCCTCACGCCTACCCACAAGGGTCCCCGAAGGGGTAGAGGTGTATAGGTATACCCACACACCCACTTTCCGCCAGAGGTATATTAGGTGCCAACGTGACAGATGGCGAGTCCATCGCCGTTACTCAAGCACGACTATACATACGCCTTTTGAATTTCTTCTCAGACGTATGCAGGTTTCCTCACGATGTTTTCCTTCACCGTAAAGCTCGTGGTGTGACTAATCACTGTACTTAAGTTAAGTGATTTTTAAACTAAGCATTATCTGTATTTACTGCTATGCTTGAAATAAACTGTTTATATATCTTTATAAATCAGTGTTGCAGGCTACTCGAGCCACTGGGCTGTCACGCATCAATTATAACACTTAATCCTAGTCCTTACGGCGACGGACTCGCCATCTGTCACGTTGGCACCTAACATATATCTCTGGCGGAAAGTGGGTGTGTAGGTACTACCTATACACCTCTGCCTACCCCGTCGAGGACCCTTGTGGGAAGGCGTGAGGATAGCAATCCTAGTCCTTACCGCAGCATATTGGCGAGCCAAAGTGCGTTGTACTCGACGCTATCGCCCCGTTTCTTCAGCGTCTTCTTGACAGCAGTTCTTAGGGACTTCATCAGCTGATGCATCTTGGGCTCGTCGTCTACGTGGTCCATGTGGCGCAGCATCATGAAGAGGATGTACGCAGGCAGCCCCGGCAGAAGAGTCACTGCAGTTTTCGGCTTGAGATCTGTCGAACAAAGGTTCCTTGCATGAGAATGAATGAAGAACGATTGACGAAAAAAGTGCATAAGGCGAGTGTGAATGAAATTGTTGGAAGGGGTAGACCTAGGCGGACGTTTCTAGACCAAATTAGGGACGTCTTGAAAAAAGGTCAGGTCAAGAGTACCCTAAACCGAAGAGCATGTATGAAGGGAATAATGAAAGTGGACGAAGCGAAAGAAGTATGTAAGGATCGTAGCAAGTGGAAAGAAGGGGTCTCTGCCTATACCCTACGGGTAAGAGGCGTGATTATATGTATGTATGTATGCATAAGAATGGTATAATTTTCTGAGTATAGATAGTGCCATCCACGGAGACGCGCCCCCCCAATTTCTAGTCAAGGGAGTCGCGTAATGCTGGGTGTATGACCCGAGTCTATTAATTGTAGTGTGCGTGTGCACTCATAGGTAATCAGTGTGTACCGATAATACTCAAACATTAGTGGAAGGTTGCACACTTACACTATAAACTATGAGGAAGAATCGTGGATGGCGCTTTCTAAAGTCAAATTGCAAATCTCCTTTTTTGAAGTCGGTTAAAAATGACGCGATAACAAACCGGTGATGAGTTTTTTGATGATGATAGCCTCGTCCTGTATCTTGTACTCAAACATGCCGAGGTATTCGCGCTCCTTTCGCCGCGTCACAGGCGCTATCTGCACAGTCATTGAAGCATTCGGCGCCGACACTGGATCTGAAATACGGAATACTGTGTAGAGAGAGGAGTGAGAAGAGAGGTAGGGCGTAACGGGTTTCCCGTTCGAATTTGGAGCTCGCCGCTGAGGCAGGACCTCCACCTTATAGAGGTCCGTAGCCAAATAATAAAATATTTCAAAGTCAAAATCAATCAAAATCAAAATATTTTATTCAACGTAAGGGACACAGGGAACACTTATTGAACGTCATATACTTAACAAAAGCTAAAGTTAGCACCGTTTCCAAGACAAATACCCGCCAGGAGAAGAAACTGAAAAATTTAACTAGCATAACCAGTCCAGCCCAGCTCCCTTGCTCACGATCCAGCAACGCCCTAAGCCGAGGTTCGTACCACACAGGGGGTGCCCTTAGCTGTGTTGCTTAGCACTAAAGTGCCTGGCTGGAGGCCTAGGTCTCGCCTTTGACCGGTTAAGTAGCAAAAGTTTCCGGAACTCACTCTACGAGAGACAATGCAAAAAAAAGTGCTATAGTTACCATTGTTCTCCAGGATATCGCTGACGTCATCAATGCCGACCTCCTTCAGTTTGTTCACGAGCAGACGGATCTGGTTCTTGTAGCGACGGCACGACTCCGACAGCTTGTCTACACGCTCCTATTATGTATACATATACATACGCAGTTTAGTATATATCCTCACGCCTGCCCACAAGGAACGGATAGGTAATACCCATACAACTTACTTTCCGCCAAAGATATACTTTAGGTGCCAACGTGGCAGATAGCGAGTCCATCGATTGCATTGCTTCTCAGACGTATGCAGGTTTCCTCTCGATGTTTTCCTTCACCGTAAAGCTCGTGGTGTGACTAATCACTATACTTAAGTTCAGAAAAACTCATTGGTACAGTCGGGATTCAAACTTGCGATCTGTGTTCGCAACGGTTTGTACCGCTCGGTCACCACGGCTTTCTAACGTAACAGGCCTTTCTCCATATTTACAATCACAGCCTGTTTTGACCACCTTGCAGCTTCAATACCACACCTGTAGAGCCAGGCTCTCGGCAGCTAGTCTGATGATCTCATTCTGTGCAAACTCCTGGTTTTTATTCTTGGGCTCTTGACTCAAGTCGGCACTCAGCATCCTGAGAGAAATAAAACACACATGAAAGAAATACAATTTATTACATAATATGATTTTGGGAAGTGGTCAATATTGAAGGTTCACAACAGCTGTTGTGTAGATGGCGGAACCAATGTAGCTCTGACAAGAGCTGTGGTCACAATGTAGCCCTGACAAGAGCTGTGGTCACAATGTAGCCCTGACAAGAGCTGTGGTCACAATGTAGCTCTGACAAGAGCTGTGGTCACAATGTAGCCCTGACAAGAGCTGTGGTCACAATGTAGCCCTGACAAGAGCTGT
>JACCPG010000626.1:7771-30937 GCA_016069955.1 Drepana arcuata
AAGAATAAACTCATTGGTACAGTCGGGATTCAAACTAGCAATATTTACGTTACGTTGCAGGTGACTACTCGAACCAGTCGGCCACCACGGCCTTATCTACACTTATATGATACGAGTAATAATCTGGTCACACACCCTTTATACCTACCACCCCAACCCTCCTTATAATTTATTTTCATGCCACTAAGGGGGTAAGGAAGCACGCGGACCGCCTGACGGTATATAATAAGGTATAGTAAGGTTAGTAAGGTTGTCGACCCTGCAGGAATCTTTTCACATCTTTCTTAAAGAACTACATGCTGTCTATCTAGAAAAATCTTAACGGGGAGTTTTTCCACAGCCAGAGCGAAACTCCTTTGGGACTGCGTAGTTCCATACAATTTTGATTCCAAGATATCTTATTTATCAAAAACTTGTTGAACACATCCTTGAACAATTCGTTATTGTACTTTCTATGGAAAACTTCAATGGGCACTGCGCCAAGGCGTGGACTGATCTTTGCTCATGAATTAATTTTCTTAGGTACATAGTTAGATTCATACTTGTATGAAGCTGGAGAGGCGTTGGCCAGGATGATGTTCCATGCTGCCTCGAGTTGATTGCGTGAGACGGTATATCCGGCAGGTCTAGCCTACAAAGACGATACATAATATTAAGACGTACATTGAGGTAATTCCAAGCAAATTGACCTAGTCCCTAACTATGTAAAGCTTGTACTGTGTGTACAAGACAACGATATAAATATATAGCTATAGATATATAATTACATACATAGGATATACAACATTAAAATACGAATAATCGTGTTCATCATAAAAATCTCCGAAGGTATACCTTACGTGTTCCTTGTTTTTCAAGCCGTTAGTCAGCTTTTGATAATATTTCATGCATTTGATAGACCTTCAAAAGCCGAGTAAAAAGAAAAAAAATACAGTTCTCTTTTAAATACATAGAAGCGAGAAAGCATAGGACATAAAATGTGATGTCCTTGTTTTTTTTCTCTATTTCTTCCTTTCTGTTAAACGGCAACGGAGCCCACAAAACTTCTTTGCACTTCTTCTCAAACGTGTGCAGGTTTGCCCTCGAGATTTTTCATCGTAAAGCTCGTGTGACTAATAATATATCATTGTACTAACGTCCAGAAAAACTCATAAGTACCGTCAGGATTAGAAAATTGCAAACTTTGTGTTCCTTTAACATAGCTACTCCGCACCACTCGGCTACCGATGACTGACTAGTAATGTTTCATAGAACTCTAGACAGTTCGCACAGGGAACTGTCCTCACCTAAGTTTCTCATTAAAAAGACCATACCGATTTATAACACGCGGACAGATCATTCATCATACTGAGAGAACCTCAATTATGATAAAGAACCTTGGACAGCATTGTTTAAGCTGAAATACGGGGTGTTGCCAGGTGATGGATGACCTCTCTCAATTTGATTTATGGATCCGTGTGCATCTGTACCCGTTGCATTGCTAGTAATTCACTTATTTTTTTAATTTTGTAAAGAAGTTTCGGTTTCGATAGAAGTAAGTAAGTATCAAAATTTGTATCTGCACTTTTCACACAGGAGTCACTAAGGGTTCATGTTTTTACCGGAGATGTATAATATTTAGTTGCCAGTCTTAAAATATTTTCATTGACCGAAAACCGCGTGTTAAATCACTGTACTGTGTCACGGGATCCGAAGTTGCAATCTTTGTTTTGCCGGCGACTCGATCCACTGGGCCGCCATGGCACTAAATATGTAACTATGTTTATTCGAAAGCGTATACTTACGATGTTACGGAGTGCTGCGGGGTTGTTGATCAGGAGAGAGAGGCCGTCGAGACCATCGGCGAGTGCTCGGATGTAATTGCCAAGAGCTGCGTCAATGTCGGCGGAATTACCGGAGACAGTAGCGGCAATCACCTGTAACATTAACATCAGTAAAATTGGTTCGGTCCTGAATGCAAAAAAAAGCCAAGCATGGTAATGAAATGATCAAAATGATCAATAATGAATTGATCAAAATAATCAATAATTAATTGATGAAAATTATCAATAATTAACTGATGAAAATAATCAATAATGAATTGATGAAAATGATCAATAATGAATTGATGAAAATGATCAATAATGAATTGATGAAAATGATCAATAATGAATTGATGAAAATGATTAATAATTAATTGATCGAAATTACCATTGACGACTAGCAAACAATTACAACCAAATAAAATTAATACTTATTAATACTTAAAAAGGGAACTAATGTAAAAAAATCTGGGGTGTTCCTTCTGTTATTTTTAACATCTTACAACTTTTTACTTTGGAGCTTAGAATCGGATGTAACGAAAATTTTAAGTATTAATATAAAATGTTAAGGCTAAGGACCAGTTTCCAAGTGATTACTGGTGTAAGTAATTAGAATTTTAAATATAAGTTTTCAACACTTACGTCGCTAGCTGCGCGTGAGAGTCCTGCGGCTGGGTAAGCGAGCTCGATAATGGTAGCTACAGCCTCGATAACGGCGACTCTTTGGGCATATGCATCTCCAGAGTCAGCCAGTGCGCTGATGAGGGGAAGAGCTATCGTAGAATAGACGGGGACATCACCACCATCAACGGCTTCTAGGGCAGCTTGGATAAGTCCGCTGTAACAAATTATACAAACCCTTTAAATCTCTTCCACTCTTCTTCAAATAAAGTTAATAATCGTCACTCATATAATAATTAAATCTATATAAACGAATGTTTGTCTGTATGTCCTGTATAGACTCGGCTTGACCAATTTTAATGAAACTTTCTGTGTATCTTCGGGTGGATCCGAGAGAGAATGGCTTAGATTCTGTTTCGTTAATCGATTGATAAAGAACGCTTAAGGGCGGATGCTAGTATATCTTTTTCAGAAACATGACTGGTTCATGATTACAAGTGCAAGTTATATATATCCCACTAATGCGTTGTTTGTTGGCATTTATGCTAGTATTAAACATTGTAGATTCTAGAATTAACCTCATAACTCTCCTATTATGAATACGCTTTTATAAGCTTGAGACGTATGTATGTTAGTATGTTAGTATGTAACGGAATCTTTGAACATGATTTTAACCCCCTTCAAAACGTCGGGTAACTTTTTCCCCCCCCACGCTTTTTTTACAATAAAAAATATTTTTTTCTTATTTACACTATTCTTAATTCCAATTTTTAAAAATTTATTTTCTATTTTTTACTTGGATTTTCTATAAAAAGTGTATTTTTTTAGTTTTTTTTAAACTATTATTTATTTTAACACACTTTTTAATACGCTTTTATTATTAGCTTCATACGTATGTTAATATGTTAGTATGTAACGGAAACTTCGAACATGATTTTGACCTCCTTACAAACGTCGGATTGCATCGAAATTTTGCATACTTATAAAGGGCCGATGACAATCCACACTAGGATAATCAGAATTTGCGATGGGTTCTAACATACATTAATTTAAAAATAAAACCGTGTGAATAATTAATACAAAGTAGCATCGCTGTAACGAAAAAAATATTGTATATGCCTAATGATTTGAAAAGAGTAACCATGGAGTTTCTTGCCGGTTCTTCTCCATGGAAGCGACCAACCCGAACCGTGCTTCTTTTTCGACGTTTTATAAGTGCCCACCTGGGCCTATGTGAAATAAAAATATTTTGATTTGATTTGATTTGATTTGTAGTGTTTCTGAACGCTCCGCTTTGCAAGTTATGACAGTATTGACATCTGAACATATTTACGCTGTCAATCAAATAACAACTCTATAAGCGTGTTTTTTAGTTGTGTTATTCCGGGTTGTATTAACTACCTTGGTAGTAATGACAGATTTACAAATTTTCCGCTAGGACTATTCAAACCATGATCGGTAGCAATTCTACAGTCCAATAGGTCATAATCGATTCCAAATTCGTTATATCAACCAATCGTATATCATTAGCCTTAATTAAACCTTCCCAGCTAACATACATATCTTAAGCCTTATCAAGTTCCTACCACATCGCCATCGAGATTTGAATACTAGATAAGGCACCATATTATAAGTCCTATTAGTCAGTAGTATGACTCATATCATTTGTCTTGTGTACAGTACTACTAGTAGAATATACGTAAGTGTGTTGCTATCAAACCTGGAGATAACTCCTCTACAGTATCGGGGAGGTGCGACCTACTAGTAGAATATACGTAAGTGTGTTGCTATCAAACCTGGAGATAACTCCTCTACTGCACCGGGGAGGTGCGACCTACTAGTAGAATATATGTAAGTGTGTTGCTATCAAACCTGGAGATAACTCCTCTACTGTATCGGGGAGGTGCGACCTACTAGTAGAATATACGTTAGTGTGATGCTATCAAACCTGGAGATAACTCCTCTACTGCACCGGGGAGGTGCGACCTACTAGTAGAATATACGTAAGTGTGTTGCTATCAAACCTGGAGATAACTCCTCTACTGTATCGGGGAGGTGCGACCTACTAGTAGAATATACGTAAGTGTGTTGCTATCAAACCTGGAGATAACTCCTCTACTGTATCGGGGAGGTGCGACCTACTAGTAGAATATACGTTAGTGTGATGCTATCAAACCTGGAGATAACTCCTCTACTGTATCGGGAAGGTGCGACCTACTAGTAGAATATACGTTAGTGTGATGCTATCAAACCTGGAGATAACTCCTCTACTGTATCGGGAAGGTGCGACCTACTAGTAGAATATACGTAAGTGTGATTCTATCAAACCTGGAGATAACTCCTCTACTGTATCGGGAAGGTGCGAGCTACTAGTAGAAAATACGTAAGTGTGATGCTATCAAACCTGGAGATAACTCCTCTATTGTATCGGGGAGATGGGACCTCATTGAAGGAGACGACATCGATTTCAACGGTGGGCGCAGCTAGGGCGCTCTGTGAACAAAAAAAATATCAATTAATGATAACCACTTGTTTCTTCTCCCAATGGCATTTTTCATGAAACGGTCGTAATAAAGTAATAAATAAAATAAAGAGGTAGGCAGAGGTGTATAAGTAATACCCACACACCTTTGCTTTCAGCTAGAGATATATTTTAGGCGCCAGCGTGACAGATGGCGAGTTCATCGCCTTTGAATTGCTTCTCAGACGTATGCAGGCTTCCTCTCGATGTTTCCTTCACCGTAGAGCTCGTGGTGTGACTAATCACTGTACACTTAAGTTGCAATATTTATGTTGCTCTCGTTTTATTATCTATTATTATCATTTCAAATATTAATTGAAAAAAGAATCTCAATATGTACTAAACACGGGAGAAGGCCACGAAACAAGAATCGAACCGTGGCAGATATTTCAGAGACAAGCCAATCGGCTGAACCCCGAGGCATGTCATTCAGCGGGTCGTTTTCATCACTCAAGCGAGTTAGTATGTTGTACAAAATGTACCGCTATACAGGATGCGTAGGTAAAGTTGCTCGAATACGTGCAACTAGTATCAAAAAAATATAAATTGATAAAACTATTACTAATACCTCTACTATTGACAAATTTTGATCATATTTGCGCACAAAAAAATGCTGTAACGATAAAGTACATGTAATTTGTAATAATTTAACTAATCAGTTTTCTACAAATTACATCTTACGTCAAGAGTCCTCAAAACCGGCGAGCATGTATGAAGAGACTGATGAATGTGGACGAAGCGAAAGAGGTATGTTAGTAGAGAGAACTGGCGCTCTATACACTCTGCCTACTCCGTTAGGGACTCGGCGTGACGGTATGTATATACATATATGTGCATTTTACGTGGGTAATTAGCGAAGTTTTAACACACAGTAGGGTTGCAATATCAAAAATCACTTACCGTAGCGACGAGAAGTACCAACACGATGGACAGCATTTTGCTGGTCTGTATTCGACCGAACGGTATATATTATACACGCAACCCTCTTCCCTGCTACACTATATATACATAACACATGACAAAAGGAATAATAACACACACTTGAGCAAGCAACTCTTGTGTATCAAGTTGAAAATAACCGACTTTATGTATACAATCCGATAAGGTCATCACAGCTCTTAGCACCACGAGTTAAGGCATATATTACAACGATATTCGCTTTCGAAACTGCAGACTATGTTTGTATTCAAACAGCTCCAAACAAAGAATTTAATTGCAGCGTTTGTCTGTTTGTTTGTGTAGTCGGGTGAATTCACGTCAATTGTCTTTATTTTATATACAATGTGAAATTAAGATATTATTTGCGTTATAAACGTCATTTGTTATATAAACTTGTGTGAAGGTGAGAATAAAGCTGTCTGGACACTGATCTAGACCGAGCAATTTCACCCCTCTTCTGCACACTCACTTTGCGCGGGAGATATATTTTAGGTGTCAGCGTGACATATCGCAAGATCTTCGCCGTTTCAGCAACACAACTCAATTTTTTATATACAACAAGAGTGGCAAACAAGCATACGTACCACCTGATGGAAAACGTTTACCGCAGCCTTTTTACGCTTACAATACCGAAATATAATTTGCGCGTTGCCACTGTGTTCGGAGAGTTGCCATTCTGTGTTGGCAGCATAATAGGACTAATCCCTCTGCTGCCAACACAATGTAACAATCCTCCCCCCTCCCCAAGGAGCTTATTACTCGTAACCCTATTCACCGTGTAGGATCACAACGCAAACAATTGTGTTATTTGGCTACGGACTTCTATAAGGTGGAGGTCCTGCCCCAGTCAGTCAGCACAAATTCGAACGGGAATCCCGTTATGTCCTACTTCTCTTGAATCACTACATACGATTCGGAATTTATTTCCAGCGTATGTAGGTTTCCTCTCAGTTTTCCCTCACTGTAAAGCTCGTACTATGAATAATTAGTATTTCTGGGCTAGTATTGCCAAATTTTCTGTTGTTATATATTCGCTTAAATATTTAGGTATTCAGTTTTCTTTTAACAATGTCCCCCCAATTAAAGCGGTAGTGGCGTTTAGCGAGTTGTAACACTGTCGTGTACAATATGCTTTGAAGATTATATATCGTCAATCGAATCGTAGATCGTTTATGGTGTTGGCAGCAGAGGGATTAGTCCCATTATGCTGCCAACACAGTAAAACTCTCAGAACACAGAGTGGCAACGTTCGAGTGGTATCGTGAACGTAAATAGGCTACGATAACCGCTACCCATCAGGTGGGCCATATCCTTGTTTGCTTGCCAGAGAAGGCGAAAGACTTGCCATCTATGACGTTTGCACCTTAGTGTATTTTAGGCGTTAAGAGAGCATTTCGGAGACTTTATTATGAGAAGATATATGTATTAAATGTGCTTTTGTAACACTTTTATTATTAATTATGATTAATTTATTAATTAATTTTTATAAACTTTTTATAATTAATTAGCTTTTATAAACTTTCGTATATAGGTTTACATTCTTAAAAAGGGGTTAAAAGTTTTCTCTTAATCGTATATCGTATAATCGTATGCCTTACTCTAGGCAAGCTGTATTCCGCGGTTGTACAGGCAGACAAACATTATAAAAGCTTAATTTCTGGTTATATTAACGTATCTCTCTCAGAGAATCAGCATTACTATTATATTTTTATATATTGCTGTCCAGCGTGGCAATGCTGCTAGTCTTCTTGGCACGTTGCCACAGGATACCGATTTGGGACAAATATTGTATCTGTAAGTAGTTAGTTCAACTGTTCTTTGTAAATATTGTTAATCGTTGTTATTGTAAATAAAGTATTTAAAAAAATCTGGTCTCAGTACCGTATATAGGTACTTTAATTTGCATTCAGTACAAAACAGCTATTTTGGTATTGCAAACCAACAACTCAATCGTATTTTTTTGTAGATATATTGTATGCCCAGGTACTTGGACAATATCCAGGTGCCTACATAGTATGAAAACGGTCGTATCGTAAAACTGGTATGATTCAAATAATAAACTCAATACGGTGCACACGTTGTCCCATCAAATACACATGAATATAGTTAGTATATTTTATTATATCAAAACGAATACTCCAATACTGAATCATACTATTTTACGAGCCTTTACTATACTATAATTTTATAGATATTATATATCGTCCCCGGATATATTAGATATCGTCCCCGATAAACTGTGACGAGCTCGCCATATGCAACGTTGGTATCTAAATGTGTAGGCGGCAAAAAACTTTCCGCCAGATACATATATTAGGTGTCAACGTGACAGATGGCGAGTCCATCGCCGTTACTCAAACACGACTATACATACGTCTTGAATGACTTCTCTAATGTATGCAGGATTCCTCTCGATATTTTCCTTCACCTTATAGCTCGTGATGTGACTAATCACTGTACTTAAGTTCATAAAAACTCATTGGTACAGTCGGGTTTCGAACTTGCGACCTTTGCGTCGCAGGCAACTGCTCGAACCACTCCGCCACCACGGCTCAATAGTAGATATATATGATATATTATATTCTTGTTTAGATAGGTAGTTGCTGCCAACAAAGTAGTTGCGTCATAAAATTGAGTTCACTTTGGAGTTACGATCCCTGGCTGTCACTGGGTGCCATCATCATTACCTACTGTGAACGAAAACGATACAAATAAAACGGGGTACACTTAACAACATTGTCTATTTTATTAGATTTCTCAACGTTCTTTAAAATTTCACAATTTGAGTGTATCCTACTAATATTTGTAAATGGGAAAGTTTGTCAGGATGTTTGCTTCTCTTTCACGCAAAAACGAATGAATGGAATTGGATGAAATTCGGCACAGATAAAGATAACTAAATTAACATGTAGTATATGTTTTGTCCCAGAAAAAAATATATATCATTTTACGCGGATGAAACCGCTGGGCATACCTTGTTTTTAAATAATATGTTCATATGTCGAGGTAATAAAGTTGAAGATAGATTGGAGTCTCAGAGCGCTTAAATTCAAATGTTGCTACCTCTAGATACATAGTGTCAATGGTAGCCAAACCAGGTTATTAAAAAATAGGCAGAAAAAAAGGTAAATTTTTCCGTTTTACAATGACCTCTCTGTTGGAAAGCTTACACTTCACACTTCACCCAAGTAAAGTAGGACCCCTGTTCTCACCGTACACAATAAAAGTTTAAACTCCGACTAAGTTCCCGGATGGGGTAGGCAGAGATGTATAGTTAGTACCCACACACCCACTTTCCGCCAAATATATAATTTTTAGGTGCCAACAGATGGCGACTCTATCGCCGTTACTGTGCAATCTTGCAGGCAACAACTCGAACCACTCGGCCACCACGGTTCAGATACGTAGGTATGTAATAAAATACGTACTTTTATCGGAACCGTAAGTAGGTCAAAAATCGAATACAATAGTCTCTTAGTTTTGCTACGAAACAGTTTTAGAGAATTTCAGATTTGTCAGGGATTTATGGAACAGCGAAGAAGGTCTACAAAGTCAAATTCTGCTCATAATGGTCGGGTTCCAGTACTGGCGACAATATACAGGTGTGACGAAAAGGCTTAAAAGATATTTCTTTATTTATCTCTAAATTCTAGAGCAAGTGAATGAATTTGTATATTTTTGAAGCATGTTCACACGAGATGGAAAGTATGAAAAAGACACTGAAAGAAGGATACCTGCCGGGAATAAAGTGAATGGGGCCATGTCGGCGTTGATGGGCAGTCAAATTCTGAGCAAGAAAGTTCGAGTAGCTGTCCACAACGCGATATTGGTGCCCACTTTATTGTACGGCACACAATCTTCCAGATGAAGCATGAAAAAAACATAAATGCAGTTGAGATGCGTTTCGTTCGAAAAATGTGCGTAACGATTTTGAAATTGAATCCGAATAAAAGATTTGAAAGACAACTGGCGGTTACGAAGGTGTGATTATAAAGATGAATAAAAGGCATGTTACGTTGGCTTAGACATAAAGGATAAGTGAAGAAAGATGACGAAACAGATATATAATGCGAAAGCGTGTGCAAGAAGTGGCAGAGAGATACCACGTTCCAACTACCTAGATCAAATTGATCGAGCACTCAAGGATGGGAACATGGCGATGTGGCCAAGCATGGCATGGAAACCGGCGAGAATGTATGAAGAGACTGATGTATCTGGACGAAGCGAATGAGATACATATGTATGTAGCTCTAGAGAAAGCTGGCGCTCTATTCTTTCTCTCTATCCCGTTAGGGATTCGATGTGATTATATGTATGTATTTATTTATAAAAGAAAAGTAAAAATAATAAGGCTACAAAATATATAGGGCATAGCCTGACGTGATGTACTATACCCATAGTATTTAATAACAAGCTTTGCCTCGGGTTTCTTTAACCCGGGTTAAATTTAATTTTATTGGTAGATTTTTTCTGTATATTCTTTAAATAAAAGTTATTTCATATACCTATTATCCAGAAAAATCCTTTCGTATTCGTATCCACACAATCCGTATTTATAATATTAATACGGATACTCGTACGCCCGCTACGAGTCGCACCGCAACCTTTCAAGATCGTAGTCCCCGGATAAGGTAGGAGATAATCCCAACTCCCTTGTGGGATCTCCTTTGTGATTGCAAGCGGGGACTTTGCAAACAAAGAAACTAAAACGAACAACAGTTGGCGAATTTGTTGCTTTGATGAGCCAACTTTGGGAGTATTACTTACTTAAATTTTCATTTAGGCAAGAGAGAAAGGTAAGTTACCTGCTTGTTTTGTTATTCTTTTTATTTATGATACAAATGAAATTGCCTTCTTTTGTTTTACATCGATATGAACAATTATTCGAGTTTATTAAGCTGACTGTTTATTTAATGACTCTTTGATACGTCTGCTTATCTCATAATATTGTATATTAAAATAAGATAATACTGTATTATAAAGTAATTACAATAATCTTGAGGACAATTGCACACAAATTGGCATAGTCCCAATTTTAGCAAATGTACTATTGTAACTAGACAAAGATATATGTAATTATATAGATAGACTAGCTGTCCCGCCCAGCTTCGCCCGGGTGAAGAAGTAAAATTTCCTGAAACACGATTGCAGCGCCACCTATCGGGCCCAATTGTGAGCTATCCTATCTTTTAAGTTGGATCAAACTGCACACGGTGTGCAAATTTGATTGAAATCGGTAAAGTAGTTTAGTAGCCCATCGCGGACAAACAACGTGCCACGTAATTAATTTTATAGCGTCAACAACACGTGGTAATTATGCTGTTAAAATGTAGCTTATACGACACGTTCGTAGATTTACCGTAGCAGCGCCATCTATTGATTACTTACTCAACCCAGTCGAAAGGTATCGACATCTGTTAGAATCATTTGGAGTTAACAGATAATTGTGACTGTCAAATAATAACAGACAAATAATTAGCAATAAATTAAAATTGCGACTATAATTTGAGATTTAAACTATCCTGTCTCTCAAGTTGGATCGAACTGCACATGGTGTGCGAATTTTATTATAATCGGTTAAGTGGTTTAGGAGTCCATTGAGGACAAACATTGTGACACGAGATTTATATATATTAAGATATACATAAAAAATCTAAGACTAAGTTAAAAAAAATACTCGTTTTCATCACACAAATAACTGCGACCTCAGGTTTCGCTGTTAGGCGCTCTAACCAATAGACCAGATGGCCGTCAGATATGCAGGTTTCATCTCGATTTTTTCCTTCACCGTGGTGACTAATCACAGTTCAGAAATACATCAGACTCCTTTCAGCCGTCCTGGCGTGGTTGAGTAACAAACCTTTCGCATTTATGATGTTAGTAGGGCATCGAACTGTACAAAATTTTATGAAAGCAAATGTTTTTCCCTATGATACGGGGAATCATCGTAAAGACTTGGAAACTGGTGAAGTTAGCTCATTCAGACAAAATATTGCAGCTTATTATTTTCAGGAACAACCATGTTGCGTTATTACATTGTACGTAAGGCTATCAGACAGGTTCGACTATACAGTATACTGTATAGGGTTATTTAGAAAGAGTGCGTAGAGAATGCTGATTGGTGTAGCAAGCTTTAAAGGCGGCGGTTGCCAGACCATTACCATCACCTTTTGTCTCTATAGCTGTTGATAACCGCTTACTACACGAACTGTTTTTAAGTAATATAATTATAATGATAGCCGAGTGGTTTGAGTAGTAATATTATAATATATCCTCACGCCTTCCCATAAGGGTCCCCGAAGGGGTAGGCAGAGGTGAGTTAGTATCGACACACCCCATAGTGAGGTAGTATCAACACATCCACTTTCCGCCAGAGATATATTTAAGGTGCCAACGTGACGGATGGCGAGTCCGTCGCTGTTACTCAAGCACGACTATACATAATAATATATCCTCACGCCTTCCCACGACTATACATAATAATATATAATATATATAATAATCGCCTTTGAATTGCTTCTCACACGTTAAGGTTTCCTCTCGATGTTTTTCTTCACCGTAAAAACTCGTAAACCCGTAAAACTCGTGGTGTGACTAATCACTGTACCTTAGTTCAGAAAAACTCATTGGTACAGTTGGGATTCGAAGTTGCGATCTTTGTGTCGCAGACAACTACTCGAACCGCTCGGCCACCGCAGCTCTGACGTAATACGACATAACACCGCGAAGACCACCAGCGCTGCGAGCAAATCACATTATTACAGTGTTCACGTCGGCACCTAATTTGATCTGCAGCGACTGTTATTCTGCCTAGCCCATTGGAGATCTTTGTGGGAAGCCGTGGTATTATAACTTTGTAATTAAAACATATTCACACATTTCAATATGTAGATAAGCTGTTTAAACAGTCACTGAATCGAGTAACAAATGGCGTTAATGCCTATAATGAATAATAATATCGTTTTAATTAAAAACCGTTTCCTAATGACGTGGATTTTAGACATGAGAAGTCTTCTAATGCTGAATGGACCCTGAGTAACTTTAAGGTTTTAAATACAACCTTTGTAGTGATCATAATTTGAAAGGAGTTTTTAAAGGACGAGCTGTTTCGCAGGGCAGGATTGGTCGGCCACCATGGCTCATGTTTCATTTCATGAGAAAGGATAACATTTAGCTTTTAAATTAGACTAAATATAGAATAGAAGTAATTCTGTGTGTTAACATAAGCCTGGTGCTCCTGGTGAAGTAAACCCCTCTTCAAATTATGGTTATCGTTTAGCGAAGTCGCTAAATGTTATACGTAGATTCAATGATTGTTATTTTTCTTCGTCTTAGCCTTATACTACTTAATTAAAACCATTTACCACTAATATTATAAATGCAAATTGTCAGTGTGTTTGTAACTCATTCACATCAGAACGATGACCTAATTGAATGGCATTTGCACACAAATAGTTATTTTTTGTTGAATGGACTTAAATACAGTGATTAGTCACACCACGAGCTTAACGGTGAAGGAAAACATCGAGAGGAAACCTGCATACGTCTGAGAAGAAATTCAAAGGCGTATGTATAGTCGAGCTGGAGTAACGGCGATGAACTCGCCATCTGTCACGTTGGCACCTAATATACCTCTGGCGGAAATTGGGTGTGTGGGTATTACCTATACACCTCTGCATACCCCTTCGGGGATCCTTTTGGGAAGGCGTGAGGATATATTATTATTATTATTTACAAATTCTTTATTTTACTTAGAATTAAGCAATCAAATTGAATACTGTGTTTCACAGCTATTATGAAATTTTCATACATATATATTAGCACACTGAGTCGCTCACGGGGTAGTCAGAGAAAGCAGAGCGCTAGTTCTCTCAAGATTTACAGACCTTTTTCGCTTTATCGACACGTATCAATCTCTTAATGCTCGCCGGTTTCGAATACTCTTGGTCTTCCCTTGAGTTTCCGTGTTTAAAGTATTGTTGTTCTTAATACTAAGTACTCATAAGTCGTATCTAGTATCAAGCTGTTTTAATTCCATAGTATCGCAGCAGGTAATCGAGACACTTGACTCTCTGAACAAAGCCGAATGAAATATTCCAAGGACGTGTAACTTTGCCCACAATTAGGCATTTTCAAAGTCGGAAGTAGCACCCTAGAGGTTGCTAACTAAGTTGACAGTGGCACTAACTAGACATCTCTTGGATTAGCTATTCGAAACTGCTGGCAAATTGCCTCGCTAAGGACAGGAACTCGAAGTTTTGGTTCGCTACGACATACCCCACTTTGGGTGAATTTAATGTAACCAGATGAGGTTGTCAAATATTAATGTCGTCGGATGATTCCTCACAAATGAAGTCCCAACGCATTTGATGAGTGCATAGCATACTGAACACAATGGTCGCATATTCGGTTCCCGACGGAACCAATGAGTTTTTCTAGTATATTCACTAGAAAAACTCATTGTATCAAGTAGTTAACGTTTACCGACACCACGAACTTTACGGTGCAGGAAAACGATTCAGAGATCTGTGTCATGCTTTTGAAACCATGATGTAGGTATTATCACTATCTGTGAATGATATCTCCGGCGAAAGATGGAGATGGATGGATGGAGATGGATGGAGAAGAAATGTACAGTACACAGTACACACCTCTACCTCCCCCTACCTCTACCTCTGTGTTCAGTTATCTAGCAAATACATATGCCCGGATCTCAAAGACATTCTCTTTTTTATACCACAGGGGGGCAAACAAGCATGCGGTCCGCCTGATGGTAAGCGGTTACCGCCGCCTATGGACGCTTGTAACACCTGGGGTATTGCTCGCGCGCTGCCGACCCTGCAGGAATCCTTTCACACACTTCTTGAAGAACTCCATGCTGTCTCCAGGGAAAGCTCAACGGGGCGCTCATTTCACAGTCTGAGTGAAAAAGATTTGTGTAATTTTGTATAATGTTCAGTACTTAATAAGTAGGTGCCAAGCGCTGCAAGAGCCCGTTCTTTCATCAGTAATTAAATACTTATCGATAGCTTCTGGTGTAACTAAATCGCTGTGTTGCAATTATTTTCCAATTTAGCAGTGCCTGGAAATCAGTTCCAATCGCGTATAAAGTATTTAAATGGCTTTAGCTAAATTACTTTGATCTGCAAATATGCGTGGATTATTACTACTCCAGTTGGTAAGTTTTAAGATAATAATTTGAGTGAAAATATATAAATAAGGTTTTTTTTATACGAGTAAGATGGTGATATAACTATCTGACCAGCCCAGTGGTAAGTGAAGTAAGTAAGGTTATGAATTGCCTATGAATGCTTGCAATACCAAGAACATACCTTTCTTAAACAATTTCAGCCTAAAATATTGTTGGGAAAACTTGCACTTGGAACCCACAGCATGAGCTGTGAAGAAACTCTTTTACCATCACCATCATCATTATATTATCACGCCGAGTCTCTAACGGAGTAGGCAGAGAGTATAGAGCGCCAGTTCTCTAGCCTTACAAACCTCTTTCGCTTCGTCCACATTTATCAGTCTCTTCATACATGCTCGTTCGTCGGTTTTGACGTTCCCTTCCTTGAGCGTCCGATCGATTTGATGTAGGTACCTAGTTGGGACGTGGTTATATAATTAATATTCGTTTAAAACAACCCTTTTGTGTCTAAGTTGAGTTCCTACTAAACCTTAACAAGCACGAGATAACAATATTGATATCTCGTACTGTATATTATCTATTATTTCTTTTCCTAGATTTATCTTTGCGATGCATCAAAGAAAGGTAAGTTAAGGAACTAATAGGGGGAATTATAATATAAGGTTTATTTCTTAGACGGATATACAATTATTTTGTTCAATTACTAATATGGATTACCGTGTACTTTGAATTATTAAATTACTTTTAGTCCATACGCCTTTATACAAGGATCCCCGTAGGGGTAGGCTGAGGTGTATAAGAAGTACACATACACCCACATTCCGAATTATCTATACTAATATTATAAAGAGGAAAGGTTTGTATGTAACGAAGTATGTTTGTAACGAATTGGCTCAAAAAGTACTGGACCGATATTAAACATTATTTCACAGTTTGAATGCTACATTTATCACTGATTAATATAGCTTATTTTAATTGCAAGAGAAAAATATGTACGCCAAAATGTTAAAATAATAAACGTCGGACAGGCCGCTAGTCATTAGCGATGATCTTTAATTCCATCTCCAATTATCTCCTCACGCCTTCCCACAAGGGTCCCCGAAGGGGTAGGCAGAGGTGTATAGGTTATACCCATATAGTACGTCATTTTTATGTCTGTGTTTTTACAGAAGCAATTTTATAATTACTTTGATAATATTTCAGTTATGCTCGAACCCTACTTGACTTTTACAACGAGTTTAAACAATTACTTCAATGACGTCATTGAAGACACTCAATATGAAGATTTGTTCATTGATGACAGCAAGAGTGAAATCAGTTCGCCGCTAAAATTTAATCGCAGTACGTTTAAAGGTATATACATAATCATGTTAATAATAATTATTATGCGCCCCGGTGGCCTAGTAGTAGAAAAGTAAAAGCGCAGGTTCAATCCCCGGTGGTCTGTACAAAGAAATCTCCGAACCAAACCAGCATACGTTTAGGAAGAAATTCAAAGACGTATGTATACTCATGTTTGAAAAACGGCGATGGACTCGCCATCTGTCACGTTGGCACCGAGATATATGTCTGGTGAAAAGAGTGTGCTGTTACACCTATGCTTGCATCTTCGACGACCCTTCTATGAAGACGTATGCGATTCCGTTCAGCTGTTCCGGCGTGATTGAAGATTGAAGATTGAAGTGATTGAAAAAGATCCTCAAAACATTCACACTAATTAATTAACAATAATAATAATAATATCCTCACGCCTTCCCATAAGGGTCCCCGAAGGTGTAGGCAGAGGTGTATAGGTAAACTCACCCACTTTCCGCCAGAGATATATTTTTAATGCGGGCCCATCGTCCGTAACTCAAGCACGAACGCATGCAGATTTCCTACACCGTAAAACTCGTGGTGTGATTGGTCACTGTAGAAAACTTATTGGTACAGTCGGCATTCGAACTTGCACTCTTTGTGTTGCAGGCAACTGCTTGAACCACTTGGCCACCATGACTCCTTTAATAATAATAATAATAATAATAATATTATATATCCTTACGCCTTTCCACAAGGGTCCCCGAAGGGGTAGGCAGAGGTGTATAGGTAATATCCACACACCCACTTTCCGCCAGAGGTATATTAGGTGCCAACGTGACAGATGGCGAGTCCATCGCCGTTACTCAAGCACGACTATGACTCCTTTAAAGCCTTTATTATGTAATTCTATTATAAGCCTTAGTGTTTATTTGCAGGTTTATTTCAGTATGGAGCCGCGTATGGCAAGAAAAATATAAGCGGTGCTGCTAATAAACGCTTCGGAGACTTTTATTTCGATAGAGATTATGATGAACCCGTGGTTCGATCGCAGCCGGACTTGGATGAAAGTAAGTCTAACGCCACCCTATTGTACGCGTTACATTATATATCATCACTCCGAGTCCCTTATCATCACGGAGGAGACAGAGAGGCAGAATTATATTGTAATAATATAAATATATATCCTCACGCCTTCCCACAAGGGTCCGCGAAGGGGTAGGCAGAGGTGTATAGGTAAAACCCACACACCCACTTTCCGCCAGAGGTATGTTAGGTGCCAACGTGACAGATGGCGAGTCCATCGCCGTTACTCAAGCACGACTATACATACATACATACGCCTTTGAATTGCTTCTCAGACGTAAGCAGGTTCCCTCTCGATGTTTTCCTTCACCGTAAAGCTCGTGGTGTGACAAATCACTGTACTTAACTTCAGAAAAACTCATTGGTACAGTCGGGATTCGAACTTGCGACCTTTGCGTCGCAGCCAACTGCTCGAACCACGCGGCCACCACGGCTCATCAGAATCATCAGAATCATCAGAATTATATTGTTCGCATCTATATCAAAATGAATAATTTTTTTTTTTATGTAGCTATTTCATCATTGAACCTAGGGCCTAGACGGGGTATTGCCCCGGTGACTTACAAACTATAAATTGAACTAGTGAAAATTTCACCAACATTCAGAACTTCGGACTTTAATAATGGCAACTTAGTTTACATTTTTTCATTAAAATAAGTTACAATGTGTATTTGGTTTTTAATTAAGAGTACGATGAATCTTGATTACGACAAATCTAAAGTAAGTCGAATTCGGAAAACGATGAATTTTTTTTTTTACAACAAGAGTGGCAAACAAGCATACGGCCCATCTGATGGGAATCGGTTACCGCAGCCTATTTACGCTCACGATACCTAAGTATCACTTGCGTGTTGCCACTCTGTGTTCGGAGAGTTATAGTGTGTTTTGGATGCATAATGGGTTTAATAATATCCTCACGCCTTCCCACAAGGGTCCCCGAAGGGGTAGGCAGAGGTGTGGAGGTAATACCCACACACCCACTTTCCGCCAGAGGTATATCAGGTGCCAACGTGACAGATGGGTTTAATCCAGAGGGATTAAACCTATTATGCATCCAGAGGGACTATATATGAAGCAGAGGCTTCCAACACAATATAACAATCCTCCCCCCTCCCCAAGGAGCTCATTACTGGAAACCTTATTCACCGCGTAGGAACACAACACAAAAAATTGTGTTATTTGGCTACGGACTTCTATAAGGCGGAGGTCCTGCGCCAGTCGGGCAGCTCCGAATTCGAACGGGAAACCCGTTATGCCCTACCTCTCTTAATACGGAACAAACGATTTTAAATAGGTTAGTTGGGGCTCTAGTTTTGTTTTTGCCCCAGGGCCTTTGGTACTTAACTGCTACTGTATGTTATAGACTCATTGTATGGCAAAAAGCTCAGCATTGTCGTATTAAGTGCCCATGCTAGTCTTGGCAACTTCCGTGTGACAGGGACTTGTGACAATTATTCTATTTGTCATATTGAAGTGTATAGAGTTCTGTTATGGATACCATAGACAATAGTAATTATAAGTAAAACTGACGCGTACCATAAATGCATTATGGCGCGAAATTGAAATGTCATGAGAACAAAAACAATAGAAATAATGACATATCAAGAGACGAGTGATGGCTGAGTCACTTGAGAGCTTAATTAGTCTGAATTCGGAATTAGAATCGCTCGATTCGGTCACTACTCACACTAGGAGGAGATCGCAGCCAAACGGCCCCTACCCCTAAAACCCCTAACTACGCAAAGGGGAACAAATGTTAAAAAAGAAAATCGGGGAGCTTGTTTCGCCATTTCTTCTCCTGGCAGGTATTTTTCTTGGAAACGGAGGTAACTTAGGTAGGTAAAAATGTGACGTTCAATAAGTGTTCCCTGTGTCCCTTGCGTTGAATAAAATATTTTGATGAATTAATTTTGCTCTTCCAAGAAATATTGTTCATTCACGCTTTGGTCACTAGGTCAACTGGGTTGTTGAAACAGACGAAACGAAGTAGACCCTAGAATAGTAATTTTTTGGAGAGTTGGAAGCCTAGCCGCATGAACAACGAGAGTAATTTTTGTGTATGTTTCAGTATCATTACGGGATATGATAGAGATGCTGTATACACATCCGCTACCTAGTTCTGGTGATTATTTTTGTATATAATATTGTTCATCATCATCATCAAATCATCACGCCAAGTCATTAACGGGGTAGGCAGAGAGTACAGAGCGCCAGTTCTCTCTAGACTTACATACCTCTTTCGCTTCGTCCACACTCATCAGTCTCTTCATACATGCTCGTCGGTTTCGAGTACTCTTAACGTTCCCGTCCTTGAGAGTCCGATCTATTTGATCCAGGTAGTTGAAACGTCGCCTTCCTCTGCCTCTTCTTGCTTACACTTTTGCTTTGTATATCTGTTTCGTCAAGCTTTCTTCACTCATCCTTTCTATGTGTCCAAACCAACGTAACATGCCTTTCTTCATCTTTACAATCACGCCAGTTGATTTGCGAATCTCTTTTGCGAATTGCGGATTCGATCTAATATCGTGACGCCGCACATTTTTCGAAGAGATCGCATCTCGACTGCATTCAAGCTATTTTCATAATTCCTCTGACATACCCAGGATTCGCTGCCATACAATAAGGTAGGTACCAATATCGCGTTGTGGACAGCAACTCGAGCATTCTTGCTCAGACTTCTACTGCCCATCAACGCCGACATGGCTCCATTCATCTTATTTCCGGCAGTTATCCTTCTTATAATATTTTTAATCATAGTAAGCTGTTGTGTATTGCATAAAATTATTTTAATAAAGGTTTACGCATATAAAACGTTTGATTCATATGTGTAAACAAATTTAACGCGGGTGATAACGTGGAACACATCTAGTATTATTGCGATGCACAACACCTAAGGTAACTTTTTATAATTAGTTATCCTACTTATAATAATAATATATCCTCACGGCTTCCCACAAGGGTCCCCGAAGGGGTAGGCAGTGGTGTATAGGTAATACCCACACACCCACTTAAGTGCCAACGTGACTGATCGCGAGTCCATCGTCGTGACTCAAGCAAGACTATACATACGCCATTGAATTGCTTCTCAGACGTATGCAGGTTTCCTCTCAATGTTTTCCTTCACCGTAAGCTCGTGGTGTGACTACTCACTTAAGTTCAGACAAACTCATTGGTTCGAACTGCAGCGGTATATGTGGGTGAGTTTTTTCTTTAATCTAAACTATAGTGTTTTGTCAAACTACGAGCTTTAAGGTTACGGAAATCAATCAAACGATTGAGATGGAATTTAAAAGATACGCCTATACGTACGTTTAGAGGTGTTGTCACGTTGACACCTAAATTTCAGACACCCAGTTAAAAAGCGCACACTGCAGAATGATCTACATACTGTTTGACAGTTGAATATCTTTGGTTTTACAGATTATTCAAGATTAACCGGATCTGTTTCAAGTAAGTGTTCTTATTTCAGAAGCTATGAATATATGAATAATAAGATTCAGAGAGAATATCTTTGGCGTTATGATACCCTGCAAAGTTTATGGTAACCTATAGTTTAAGGTTATCTTTTTTATAGTGTCCTGAAATACAGGCTAAGCATTGCTCAGGCGCAGAAGCTCAATCTGATCACATATGTTTAACCAAATCTAAAGTATACCGTGCATCCTGTAATTATATTTTATTATTATGTGTTCATTTTTTTTGTATTTTTACCGTAAGTTTTTATACTACTAAGGTGGCAAGGAAGCCACTAGCCGCCTGTATCCAAATAACAATTTAATATTTTCTAGACAAATGCAAATCGAGGACTAGAGCTATGAGTTGCAACCGTTGTATTTGTATCGGGGAGAAACTACACGTATGTACGTCGAGGATATGCACAAACAAACGTGATTATTCAAATTTAATACCTTTTTTATATATGCTTTCTATACATACATAAGCGTGCCAGGCAACTACTCACACAAAGATCGCAAGATCGAATCCCGACTATACCAATGAGTCTTTCTGAACTTAAGTACAGTGATTAATCACACCACGACTTTACGGTGAAGGAAAACGTCCAGAGGAAACCTGCATACGTCTGAGAAGAAATTCAAAGCCGTATGTATGTATGTATAGTCGTGCTTGAGTAACGGCGATGGACTCGCCACCTATCACGTTGGCACCTAATATATCTCTGGTATACATCGGGTGTGTGGATATTACCTGTATAGGTAATATCTTTCTAGGTATATCTATCTGTATAGGTAATCACTTTCCGCCCCGAACAGATAGGCTGAGGAGTATACCTCTCTCTCCATATACTCAGCCTATCCCTTCTCATAAGGGTCCCCTTATGAGAAGGCGGAGGATGTATGAAGGTATATATATGTACATTACGAATGAATATTGTATCACTCAATTTAAGTTCAGAGAATGTATTTATACACTTGGTTTATAATACATACATACATATCATCACGCCAAGTCCCTAACGGGGTAGGCAGAGAGTATAGAGCGCCAGTTCTCTCTAGACTTACATACCTCTTTCGCTTCGTCCACATTCATCAGTCTCTTCATACATGCACGTCGGTTTCGAGTTTGGTTTGGTTAATATTGCTTTCGCATTAACAGCTGTGAAGCCAAATGTGCAAGAATGCATGGTGGATGGCATCCAAGTGTCCAAGGACAATTGCCATGATTGTATCTGCAGTAAAGGGAGTATCGTATGCTCTGTGTCTAATTGTCCACTGACACCTGGTCCCAGTCAAGGTACGTAGAACAAATTCGATAGACCGTATGGCACGATGATAATGGCCCTGCCTTTTGTGCTAATGGATGCTGGTTCGATTCCCGCCTGGTTAATGAGAATATTTGTATGTGTGTCTGTCTGGTGAATCGAACCGCTGTTGGATGTGATTGCTTCGACAGTAAGTCAAGCCAAGTTACAACAAGCAACAAATTCGTTCTATATCCATTTCTCACCACGAGAAGACAACTCAAACTGAGAAGCAATGCTGCCATTTTAAATTAAGTGGGTGTACTGTCCTAGTCGGGTAACCCTCATTTCAAGGGTGTTATGGTTCGAGTCGCCTGCAACACAAAGGTTGCATATTCGAACCCCGACTCAAACAAACTCTTTGGTACAATAGCTTTTTTATCTCAAGTAAAATAATTAACGAAGCAAGACCACAAGCTTTACGCCGAAATAGAACATTGAAAGGAAATTTGTATACCTTTGAGAACTTTTTCTACTGGTATTCGTGTGTAAAAAAAACATTCTCCCAATTTGAACCTGCATACAATTTGCACGTAACTATTGTCCACATCCACAAGACTAATGTGGCTTTAACTCCCTATTTACAGGTGTCATTGATATCAACGTATCCATAGAAAAACAAAAGGGTAACTTTAATTTTATTATACATACATACATATCATCACGCCAAGTCCCTAACGGGGTAGGCAGAGAGTATAGAGCGCCCGTTCTCTCTAGACTTACATACCTCTTTCGCTTCGTCCATAATTAATAATTATAATTTTATTATATTGTACTTTAATGTTGGTATTATTAACTATTTATGCGACTACTATATATAGCTACTACTATACTACTATACTACTAGCGGTCCGTCCCGGCTTTGCACGGGTGGACATGAAAGTATAGCCTATGTCTCTCAGGGTGAATGTAGCTATGGTGAAAGATTTTTTCAAATCCGTCCAGTTGTTTCGGAGCTTATTCAATACAAACAAACAAATCTTTCCTCTTT